>CALYDD020000329.1:0-142552 GCA_944472135.2 Trichobilharzia regenti | reverse complement strand
GAGACAGTTTCTCGATATTTAGAGTTATGAGAGGCAAGCAGTATATATGTAATAGGTTCTCTAAAGCAACTGAAGATTATTCAGTTTAACGCACAGAATATTATTATCATATTATTTTTGTTCCCTTCGGTTGCTGGGGGAACATAGGGCTTCAACTGCACGTCTCCACTTGCTTCTGTCTTCTCGTGTACTTTTCACGTGCGTCCATGTTAGTCCATACTCTTTCGACTACTCTTCACACGATCTCCTCCATGTCACCTTTGGGCGTCCTACTCGCCGCTTCCCTTTCGGCCTGGTTCCACTTGTGCGATGGCCTGACGCGCGCGTGATGTCATCAGCCGGCCTCCTCAGCGAGTGTCTAATCCATGTCCACTTTCTCCTGCGTAACTGTTGGTTGGCGATTGGTTCTTGTCAGCATATCTGCTGTCATCTCTGTGTCCCCTTTCAGTGGCTCAGAGGGTATTCCATCTGGTCCAGCTGCTTTTCCAGCTTTCAAAAGCTTGATTGCATTCAAGACTTCAGCTTCTGTTGGAGGATTGGTGTCAACTTGCACAGAAAAGCAAGGTAGTTTTACATTAATCTTCAATCAGTTTGAAAATCGTTTGCATTTAACATTAGGACTAATATTTATATTCTCAACAACAATGTTAACTCAGTCACAGCTTCTATACGAGTCTGAAACTCGGCGCGTTATCAAATGCATTTTCAGAGGGCCACTTCAGACTTTTATCAACAATTGCCTTAGCTGTCTCCATACAAAAGATCAAATGACCAGCTGAACTAAAAGAATTAGCGACAGGAAACTCTAGGGAACGAACCATTCAAGAACCGATTACTGAAGAAATATGCAAAAGAAAATGGAGATGGGTAGAACACAAGCTGAGGAGACCATCGAATGACATTACGTACAAGGCCATAGTTCACAGTTGGAACCCTAATCTGGAAACGAGGATTTGGACGTGGATTTCAGGGCGACATGAAAGAGATCGTTTGAGGAGGAGATGAGAGTTTATTTGCAATTGTGGAGCCAGCTGAGATGGACTTGAGAGAAAAGGATGAAATTGGGATATGCTGTTGAAGCCCTACATCGCACTAGGAACTCAAGGGAATAATGATAATAATAATAATCTAATTCCTGCCATATGACCCCTTTCTGATCTTCTGACGAATAAAATACCTTGATTCGGGATTTATCCGTAATCATCGTCAGGTGTAGATTATAGGCCGGTTATAAAGTACAGAGTGTCTAAAATTTTTAACGTTTTTTCACCTTTTTCTAGACATGGAGTCATCAATACGTAGTTTTTGGGTTGGCAAAGACAGATTAAATTAATTTTTAAGGCTCTTTTTTTTGCTCACGGAAATCGTAAGTACTTAGAGATTTTGAATTACTGACAAACGATATTTTGCCGTTTATGTTCACTTGTAATTATTCTCTTGTGTTAAATTAGGAGTTTTAAACTAACGATTCAGGAAGTAGGATTTCCTTCGTGTGTTACTAGCAAATTAGTAGTAGTATGTATGTATTAAATATTATTCCTATGTTCTGAATTAGTTAATCTATTTTTTCATCTTGTACCTTAGATAGATTTTCATACAGTCGATGGTAAATGCTAAGTGTATTATTACTGACAGTTATTGGCGTTAAATTGTTTGTGTACAATTTTTGCTTCACGCTTCTGTACTTTGCTCAACCAAACCGGGAGGTGCTGTCGAATGAGGCGGAGATTTGTTTCTCGACGAACAACCCTACGTACAAGGATTTCACAAGAGCAGGAACAGTTGAGGTAACATTTTCCTAAGTGTGTACAAGTGGACGGCTAGATTAAGCTATTCGTAGAGTGGTAATAAAAAGTGTTGACCTTATCAGAGGGTATTTAAAGATTTCATTCTGCGTCACCCGTAAATTCTAACTTTAGATGCAATTTGTTCTTAGGTACGTTGTTCCACTGTGTAAATTTTTCACATAACTTCCGCTATTAGCCTTGGCAAAGCCTATTGGATACTCATTCTCTACAAAAGTTTTACTGCCCGTCGAAGCACCTTCATATTGAGGAAATGTTACCTCGATTGTCCAGTTCCATGCTCTTATGCTGTTGTGAAGTCCTTGTATGTAGGATGTTCGTCGAGAAACACATGCCACAGCGTTCGATTGCATCACCCATCTTGGCTGAGTAAGGGACAGTGTAAAGTTATGAATTCATTTATACTGCAACAACATACAGCAGTTAATGTTCACACAGCATCTGAAGCATCTTTTGACATCGCCTACAACGTCCGACAAAGTTTACTGAAGGCGATACAAGAGTATTTGCTGTGTATAGAGGGACCTCTGACAATACATAACATAAAGCCAGAACTTTGTGTGTACAAAAGCAATCTGTACGATCTCTTTCTTTACCATGAATTTAATTATTTTTTATCAAGTGATTCACAAAACACCTTTCTTCTTCTTCTCTGTTTTAACCTAATAGTATGAAACTAACTTATTTGAAACTGTACGTTAAAAAAGAAGTTACTGTCAATAAATGTGTGGTAGTAAGTAATTCCATATTAGTTTGTTTATTAGATGTATCACACAATCAGTGAAACAGTATTATTTACTGGATGACAAGGTTTCGAACAAAATTTATTGTTCATAATCATGCCATCAATTATAATCACACGACTTTGAAACTTGAGTTTTATAGTTTTCTTTGTCCTCTCCTATTTGTCGTCGTCGGGGTAGTAGAATTTTCCAGATATCTGGGTGGACAGGTGTTGAATCATTCCTATTACATGTATTTGCAGTTGATTCGATAACACAAAGCTTCTGTTACCAATCTCTCCCTCCACCCTGTGTCATCACATTTTAAAGCTGTCATCCTATCCCATCCATCCTATTGTTTGGTTGTGTGTAATTGCATGTAGAGAGTGCTGCAGGTGAACTTATCTCTATTAATACATGTGTGAAACTTGGGCACTGTGGTAGTAAGTAATAAACAAACCAATATGGAACTTTTCTCTAGATTTCTTATCTTATTAGGGTCAACTAATCTAGATTTTGCTAGTTTCGATTAGATTGGTTGACCCGAATAAGATTGCAAATCTAGAGAATAGTTCACCTATAGCATTACATGCAATTACACACAACCATACAATAGGATGGATGGGATAAGATGACAGTTTTGATTTCTCATACAGCTAACATAGTGGAGAGAGAGATTGATAATGGAAGCTTTGTTTATCGAATCAACTGAGAATGCGATTAATAGGAATGATTCAACACCTGTCCACCCAGATATCTGGAAAATTCTACTACCCCAACGACGACATATAGGAGAGGACAAAGACAACTATAAAACTCAAGTTTCAAAGTCGTGTGATTATAATTGATGGAATGATTATGGACAATAAATTTTGTTCGAAACCTTGTCATCCAGTAAATAATACTGTTTCATCACTGTGTGATATATCCAATAAACAAACTAATATGGAAAATTTATTGTCTCAATTTTAGTTATTTACCCCTTCAGTTATTGTCAGCACAGGAAAGGGCAGAGAAGTAAATAAAGTGAAGACTTTCATGTTTTTGTTCATGTCTTTTGTTCTCTGTTCCTCTGTCTCTCAAAATATTAAACAGACTGTTAACTGTTTAACATATTCGTATGTGCGTATTGTTTTGTTGTATGTGTGTGTGTGTGAATATATAGCGTATATTTGAAGTATGATTTGACACGGGTTATAACCAGGTTGGCTAGACTTCAGAAACATTCACTAAATTCCTAACCCCTATTGTTATTTTCTATAGTTTGGTTTGTAAGAGTTAGTTTTGCTTTTATGAGTTCATCACGGATTGATTTCAGTTAGAGAACCATTGAAAATCAGGGAGTAATGGACAGCTGCTCTTTCATCCTAGTTTAGGAATCACCAGCAGTACGCACCCACCACCAGAATTCGAACCCAGGACGTTCCAGTTACAAGGCAAACTCGTATACCATTCAGCCACTGGGACCCGATTCAATGGCTCATGAATTCTAACTTCTACCAATTCCTGATTCAGCGCGACCTCAACCATTGTCGTAGGTGGGACATCCATTCTCACACGTGACATCTGGATGCACCTCACTGGTCACGACTTTTCACTAGCACTCCAGGAAACTCTATCCTGTAGCGAGTCACTAGCGAGCATCAAATTAATTTTCTATAGTTTGGTTTGTAAGGGTTAGTTTTGTTTATACGAGTTGACCACGAACCCCAGTGAGTGCGTACTGTCGATGATTCCCAAACTAGGAAGAAACAACTGTCCAGTACTCCCTGGTGATTTTCCAATGGTTCTATAACCAATGTAAGCTCATGATGAAATCCTGCAGACAAAAAATTTTAAACTTAGATTGACAAGTTGGACAAGTGGAAGAATATACCGGACACAGTTCAAATTGAGAATGGTAATAATAATAATAATAATAGTCGTAGTAATGAGAGAAAGGTACGTAGATTAACGAAATAAACTAAATAAATAATTGTTATTCCGTCTATGGCCAAGGCAGAAATAGGTACTGTACACACTTCTTTTGTGTACAAAGGCTTACCTTGAATTCATGAATGCTAAGGCCTCTGCTATCTATAGAAGTTTAGAACGAAGCAATTTAGCGTGAATTCGATAGATGATCTTAAAATCACTGTCGGCAGTGGTAATGTAACTGAATTCGATATACTGTTCTAGAATAGAGCCTTTCTTCCTCCCTTGTAAAGCCCTGCTGGAATGCGTTCTCTCATCTGTATAGAAAAAGCATTTTCTGGCGACAGCCGATGTAACTTTTTCCACAAGAGCAGATGTACTGATAGATGCACAGAGAGAGAGAGAGAGTTAGTCAGATGAGGTGGCTTATCTTGTACATAGACGGAGAACAACTTACGGCTGGTGAAGATCATTTGTAGTTTTGCAGCAAAGAATGCCGTACCGACTGATTTGGAGAGACGAGTTTTAAGCATATTATAAGCCTGATCACCTTTCAATTTCAAATTCAATTGATATGGATATGTAGTGAAGCTTAGAAGGGGTTCAAAATAAATAAAGCGACTTCCTTGCTGTATGAAAGTAAACTAACTAAAGTAAATGAGATATAGATCAAGACGAGTAAACGATTGAAATCTTGTGGTTAAGTATCCATATTAATATGAGCAACTTATTATGGTCTGGAAAATATTTTAAATGAAGATGGCTGGTTGCTCACTAAATAATAACACTTAATATTCTGTGGGGTGTGTCTATGGCACAGAGGTGGAATGCTCGCCGACCACGCGTTTCGTCCGGGATGTGATCCCGGCCACAGACGCACTACTTTACCTCGTTAAGCCAGTAGTAAAACTGCTTAAGGTGGAAGGTTGGGCTACCCTATCCCGTAAAAACAAACACCACTGCTACAGAAACTTCAAGCCTCTAGTCTGAAGCTCTATGTTCCACTGGGAACGTAAAGAATAACAAGAAAATATTCTGTGCGTTAAATTGAATAATCTTCAGTTGTTTTAGAGAACCTATTACACATATACTGCTTGCCTCTCATAACTCTAAATATCGAGATACTGACTCATTTTCCCAAAACAGACATGCAGTGTAAGTGAATAAAATGTTTAACCAGAAGTTTAACTGAAGTGTATCACACTCATAGAGAAATGCGTTTTATTGTCTTAAGCACTTGATTTTTTAAATAAACAGTCAAGGGTTCGAGTCCTGCTTCACCCATTTCAGCTTGAGAAACTGAGTAGTCTAATCAGCTGTTATACAAAAGCGACGGTTGTAGCCTGGTAGATGCATGCTTAATTCATCGACCTCGCTTTAGCTATATGATTGGTAACTATCCTAAAATCCTTACATGAATAGCTAAGTAAAACTCAGTGTGGTAGATGTATTTGAATCCATGCAAAAGTATACTTCTAAATGTAACGGTTGATAACATCTTTGAAGAAATAAATAAACAGTCAATAATGGTTAGGATCTCAGTAGAAATCCTCAAAGAATTGTTACTCACATGTTTCATGAATTGTGAATTTTCATTTCGACTGTGAACTCTGTAGACAAGTGGATGGATTAGCAATGAGGTCTCCATTAGGCCTTGTGTTAGCAGATTTCATTTTGAGTAAACTAGAAAATGGTCCTTTGAACAACCATATCAGAAAATTGTCGCTTTATTGCTGGTATATAGAAGATACCTTCATTCTTTGTGAAAATGATTTGGACAGGGATGCAATTCAATCTCGATTCAGTGAAGTACACTCAGCTATCAGAATCACGTGTGAAGAAGAAACCCAAAGTAAAATTCCATTCTTAGACTTCCTACTGACAAAAAGGCCAGATGGTAGCATAAAAAAGAAACAAGCATAAGAAAAGTACTTGAACTATTCAATACACCCACTTCTACAGCTTTCTTCGTCTCTGGTATGAATAAATTTTGGTAGAAGCCCTCAGCTATAGGTTCAAAGCTATTTTTTCAGGGAATGAGACTGAAGACGAACTAGTGGTAGTAGTATACTACATGTAAACTGAAAACCGATCCCCTGAAAGCTTCACAAAACATATGGCCAAGAGAGAAGAAAGAATTCTTCTGTAGAGGGAAGCAGGTCGGGTGTTGAGGACAAATACTCGCCGAAGACAGTGGCTAGCGGTTGCGCTATGTCGTGAATTGGCTGAAGTCAGAATTCATGGGCTGGCCATTGAATAGCGTCCCAGTGGCTTAATGGTCTTGTAGGTCACTTGCCTTGTGACCAGAAGGTCCTAGGTTCGAACTACGGTGGATGTGTCTTGCTGAAGATTCCCAAACTAGGCTGACGAAAGAGCTGTCCAGCACTCCCAGGCAGGTTTTCCAATGGTTCTCTAATCAATATCAGCTCATGATGAAATCCTGTAACCAATCAACCAAATCCCTACAAACCAATACTTGAATATCTTATGAATCTATTAACAGGAAGCTTCTATATATATACGACTACAATACATAGCTGATATTCCAAGTGAAATAATAACCTACAAGTTGAGAAAATCGATTTAAAGAAAGTTTAACTCCGATAAGTTATCGAATATATTCTCCATACAACCGGGTTTTGATTCCAAAATGAAAGACAAAGTAACTAAGCCGTCCACCTCTTATTTTAGCCATCAATTCATCTCCTCACCTGTGGAGCCAGTTATACTACTGGCTCCCGATTAAGGAACCTAATTTCTCGTGTTCGGGAACGCTAACCAGCATCGCTAAATAAAGGCATTGTTAAAACCATCAGTAGGGCCACAAATTTAGCCACATTGAAAAGTCTTTCTCTGGCATCTATCACGTATCGGATAAGTTACCAAAGGCCTCCAATTGCCAAACACTCCAATAGTAGACACTTGATATCTATCTATCTGCAGCCTGTAAATCCTCATTTTATCAAAAGGAAGAACAGCATACACTGACTATCGTCCGTGGTTCTATCTAGTCCCGGCCGGCGTGCACACCCTTACCTCCCTTAGCCGGTTACAATCTTGACAAATAGGGGAAGTTGAGTGTGAGGCTAGTGACCCTAACTCTCCTCCCGTAAAACAAAACACCACTGTTGCTGAAACTTCAAAGCTAAAGCTTGAAGACTTATGTTCTACTAGGAACTTAAAGGTATAAGGAAAGCAGTTCTCTGATGGGAAGTACATCTGTTTATATGAAACAAATACACATAGAGGGGTATTTTTCACATGATGTAATCAGTCGGAAACAGTATTATTTAACAAACAGTCACTACTTTATTGGAATTTGTTTTCGGCAGAAATGACAAGAAATTTTATTTTTTTTTAATGTTTTAATGATTCAGATGAGTTTTTTTAGTATTATTCTTTTCTATCCACCAAGAGGTTTTCCCATGGTATAAAAAAAGCTGGCCTGTTTCTCAGTCAATTTAAATTACTAAATCTAAGCTAATCAAAGTGTCAAACAAAGGAATACTAATACAAAGAGTAAGAAATTAAGAAGGAAATTGTCCGGTAATATGAGTTTCTATGGTATTTTAAATAACTACACTGCAGGAATAAGTACTGAAGTTTGTTAGTTAATCTTTCACACAAGGTATGAAGTTCATGAGGTGAGTTTGATGAATGAATGTTAGTGTAGGGCAACACCTTTTTGATTTTTGGTTGTGTTCTCTTTAGCTGGGTTGATTTAACTGTGAAGTTTTTATTGTTCTTTTTTTAGACTCTTTAACGCTTCAGCGCAAGGTTTATGAATTGAACTTGCAATTAATAGTGTTCTAGGAGCTGGTTGGTTTAGTTGCGGAGCTTTCGTCGTCCACCTTCTGGATAACATCCCCCTTCAGCGCAATATTAAGCAATATTAGAATATGTGAGGACTGCTTACATACTTCTATTGGTAAAAAAATGTCCATGGACAAATGACCTTCAAATAAACTGACTTCATTTTATGTAAAACATTTTTGACTATATATTTTGATGATTAATTATAATCCGAATAAATCTGCTAAAGAAGCTGTGGCTTACACGGCGAAGCGTTCAGAAAAATCTTGTTTTGATTTTCTTAACACGCTGGGATTAATTTAAATAATTTATAATGAATCAATCTGACTCGGCGCTCAAATTATTCCAGGAAATTCGTAACACCTACGGTCTGGAAACCTATAATATTTGAATATACCCATAAATTAATAAACAACATATCTAAAGAAATCAAATTCACAAGAGAAGAAGAATTAGATAACAAAATCCCATTTTTAGATTTCTTATTCAGGAGAACAAACGCAGGAAATTTAGAAACACAAGTATATAGAAAATCAACGCTCACAGATCAAATACTCAGTTATACTAGCAATGATTCAGTTATTCACAAAAGAAACTGTGTACAGACATTGTTTAAAAGAGTTCAAACACACTGTAGCACTCCAGAGTTGAAAAGAATGGAAGAAAAATACCTACAAATGGTCTTCAAAAAGAAGGATTATCCACAAAATTTCATCAAAAAGTGTTTAAAATCAAATCACAACACCAACAAGGAACCATCATCAAAGAACACAAGAAAATTCATTCTACCACACATGAAAAATATCTCTGAAATAACAGCTAGAATACTTAAACCGTTCGATATAGATATAGCACACAAGCCACCCAGTCAAATCGCTTAATTCGATATTATGCAAACCGAAAGATTCAACAGAAAAAGGAGATAAAATTAATACCATTTACAAAATAAATTGTATGAACTGTAACAGGCATTACATCGGTGGTCGAAGTGGGCGTCCGCTTCGAATCAGAATCCAGGAACACAAATCAGCCGTGAAAAGACACGATATATATTTCTGTTTCATATCAATGCATATAGACAATTATGGATATCAGTTTGGTGACTGGGATAATGTCGAAATCTTAGACAGAGGAAATACCAAAAGTGCAGTCAGGGAATTCCTAGAAGCCTGGTACTCAAACGAATGTGTAATTAGTAAAGACCAAATATACCAACTAATAAAAAGTAGATCAAGTGACCAAAGAGTTTCAAAACCGACTGAATAAAAAATGATCCATACATATGTAAAGATGGTTACCGGGAGACGCAATTCTATTACTCATGAAGAAATTCAAATCATTTCAGTTTATGCTAAATATTGAGCTGAAGACGTTGTCCAGAAGGACGACGAAAGCTGCGCGACTAAACCAACCAGCTCAGAGAACACTGTTAATTGTAAATCATCCACGTGAGCTACAAATCTTCTCTATTATGAATTGAACTTATCTGAATTTTCAGTGGATGATATGACTATGTCTTCTGACATTACATACACACATCAAATACATATAGCAGCAATAATCCATTGACTCACAAAAGAAACTGTGTACAGACATTGTTTGAAAGAGTCCAAACATACTGTAACACTCAAGAGCTGAAGAGAATAAAGGAGAAATATCTACTAAACATCTTGGAGAAAAAATGAATACTCATACTGTAACGATAGAACACAAGGGACTGGCAACAGATCCTCTCTTTAGAAAATCAACAGATATTTATAGATTTGCATGTACACTACTTTAGATTATTTAAGCAAACAAACACAGTCTTCTGAGTTGTGGTTTCTCACTGAACGTTGATCTTTCATCTGTTTGTGGCCGTTTCTTGAAGTTCAGATTTTCTATCAGCAAATCGTGTCCGCCTACGCAAAGTCTGTTGTGATTGGTTGTTGAGTCAGTCTTTGTTCTTATTTTTCTCATGACCAATATTGGGGACGTAAACACTGACGTAAATTACTGTCTACCAATTTCGGCTAGGAGCCAGTTCTCACCACAATACGACTTCATCAAAATGTTTAAAGTCAAAACGAAACCATCCTCAAAAACCACAAGAAAATTCATTCTATCGTATATGAAGAACATTAAAATCATTTGAAATAGATACAACAAACAAGTCAACACAATCACTTCATTGAATAGTGTGCAGACCAAAGAATTCAACAGCTAAAGAAGACAATACCATCAATATCATTTACAAAATAAATTGCATAAACTGTGATAAACACTACATTGGTCAAAGTTGGCGTCCACATCGGCTCGGAATCCAAAAACATAAGTTATCTGTGAAAAAGCACGATATGCATTCTTTCATATCGATGTGAAACTGTAGAAGACGAAAGACTTGGTAAAGGAATATTTATTTGCAATTTGGTATCTGTGTAAAACGAAATCATGTTCACCTTATCTTCATATCATCGTTCGCCCAGATCTTACGCGTTGCACTACTTCTGCCCTTCATATCGTGTCTCTTTGTGTTCTTTTTCACGTCTCCCATGTATCATTTGCCTTCTATGACATCAAATGTATCTCCCTGCTATTTGATTATTTTATGCGGATGAACACCTCTTAACATACTACTGATAAATCTTATCAGTAGCACACACCACATTCGTCCCCACATCAAACAATTTCAGACGAACTCGTTCCGACCTTCTTGGTTCTACCCCTCCCTGTTGTACCTTGGCCTAGGCTTCCTTATCGCATTGAATCCATTTCTGCAGTTTGCTGATTTCAACCTTTTTCTGTTTGCTTCCTCTTTTGACGGTTTAAACGGGACCACATCCCGTCGATGAGAGTGTATGGCCCTTCCCACTTAGAGAGGAGTTTCTGTTAGCCTGACCCACATCTAATCGCGTCCTTCCTTTCTCTAAACTCTACTTGACCCCCGACTTCAAAGTTTCTGCATCACACCGACTCTTCCTGTTCTGATTTCATAGCGTCTTTCTCCTGTTTGCGCTTCACACTCCTGACGGCGCTTTCCATTCAGTTTACAACCTAGTCTTGTTCCACTCCTGATGGAGTAGCCAGGTTATGTTGTGTATTGGTAGTTGCGGTTTCCTCCCATACATCAACTGAAATGGTGACTTCTTTGTTGCTTCCTGGGTGAACTCACGATATGCTAGCAGAATTTAAGGGGACCTCTGTCTCCCAGTTATCTCCCTCCGAAACCAACCCATCGTTCAATGTAAGACTATTTCTCTCTGTCAGAAAATTCGTTTGTGGATGATATGGTGTTGTTTTGATCCTCTTGATACCAGCTGTTACAAACGGGAAGTGAATTCTTTGCTTTCAAAACAAGCGCCTTGATTGGGACTACAAGCCACCTACTACCGTAATTGGAATTGACTGCAGAGGCAGTCGTATTCACCGATCTCCTTTCATCAAATGTCACTACAGAGATCCAAGTATATATTTTGCCACATCTCCTCTCATACCTGTCTAGTACATTCTTTGCCTCAGTAGGTTGGTTTTACTGGATACTCGTATATGCGCTATAGTTGGTGACATTCCTGTATCATCTAGTGGCGTAGAGACTGAGGTATCACCGCCAACCAGCTTCCGTCGTTCTCCCGCCAATTTAGGGTTCCGTAGACGTTTATCAACTAGTGAATAATAAACCACATGACACGAAACTTCAAAATTCAAGTCAATAGAAATTATGGATGAAGACATAAATCAACAAGCAATCACGACAAAGAGAGATTGTCAGGAGATAGAGTTAAGTCATTTAAATATATGTGTAAAACTTGGGCACTATGGTAGTAAGTAATTCCATATTAGTTTGTTTATTACATGTATCACACAGTGATGAAACAGTATTATTCACTGGATGACAAAGTTTCCAACAAAATTTATTGTTTTTCATAATCATGTCATCAATTATAATCATACGACTTTGAAACTTGAGTTTTATCGTTTTCTTTGTCTTCTCCTCTTTGTCGTCGTTGGGGTAGTAGAATTTTGGGGTATGGTGGACGTATGTAGATGACACATTCACTGTACTCAGAACACAAGATAAAGATAAATTTTTCGAACACATTAACTCGAATGTAGAGACAATTCAATTCACTTATGAATTAGAAAGTCAGGAATGGGAGCTTCCAATGTTAGATTACAACTTAAAGAAGATAGGAAGTTAAACACTAGTGTTTACAAGACACCCATGCATTCAAACAGATATTTGGGCTTCCGATCATCCAATCCTATGTCAGTAAAAATAGGATTAGTGAAATGTTTAAATGACAGAGCACAAAAACTAAGTAGTACCAAGGAAAATCTAAGACAGGAAGTGATACACATAAAAGAAGCCTTCAATACAAGAAAGGAACCTCGGAAACCTTGTGCAGAATTCTTAACAAGGCAGGAATAAAAGTGGATGGCATTCAAACCCACAAACTCAATTAGAAACAAGCTTTGTCGGTTAAAGAATGAATCCTGTGGAGCCTTTAAAACAAAATAATTTAGTTTATCTAATACCCTGCAGGAATGATTGTCAGGCCAAATACATAGGTCAAGCTAGTAGAACAGGGATAGTCAGACAAGTCGAGCATGTAAACCTAGCAAAATCCAGGATGGTCGACCCGAATAAGATAAGAAATCCGAAGAGTAGTTCAGCTATAGCACTACATGCGGCTACACACAACCATACAATAGGATGGGATAGGATGACAGCTTTAAAATCTAATGTCACAGAGTGGAGGGAGGGAGAGATTGATAACAGAAGCTTTGTGTTATCGAATCAACTGCAAATACGTGTAATAGGAATGATTCAACACCTGTTCAGTTGGATATCTGGAAAATTCTACTACCCCAACGATGACAAATAGGAGAGGACAAAGGAAACTATAAAACTCAAGTTTCAAAGTCGTGTGATTATAATTGATGGAATGATTATGGGCAATTAATTTTGTTCGAAACCTTGTCATCCAGTAAATAATACTGTTTCATCACTGTGTGATACATCCAATAAACAAACTAATATGAAATTAAGGCATTCAAACATGTTCACTTCATATTAAAGCTTGTGCTGAAGCGATTTGTCTAGGAAGGACAATGTGAGCTTCGCAATTAAGTCAACCAGCTCCGAGAACAAAACCAAATCAAAACCATCTACCTGAGCTACATATTTTGTCTATTACTGCAATGTATATACGATATTCCCCGTCACCTACACAGAATTATTTAATACGTAAAGCCGTAGGATCTACTTAAACTAAGTGTTCCAAAAGGAGTAGAAAGCAGGGTAGGCGTGACAAGCGAGGAGACGTTGACTTTAGGTATTCGAATTGCGTGAGGTTCAGCAAGTGAATGACTTAAAACGCCAAATTACCAGTAAGTGTTTGGGAAACATACCACAAGATTCCTAATTGATTATTATATTCGCTCACTAAGTGGATTTGAAGTGAAAACATTGTCACAGTTTTGTGTACAAGACCTGTTTTTTTGTGTTAACCAACTGGTATTTGTAGCCATACTTCCAGACACTTATTGCCTTATTTCCGGAAATAGTTGAAATGTAATTAACAGAAATGAGAAAAAGTAAATTTTACTGCATATGTATGACTACATCAAACAAAAATTTAAGTAGAATTTGTTTAGATTAACTTTTGAAATTCATGTCGTTTTAAAAGGTGTTACCATGGTATTCAAATTAGATTCTTAGTCTTTGTATTTCGCTACACTTCGCTTCATTTCACGCTTAGTGTGGATTTCTGAATCTCTCTTTTTTTGTATTTCAAGTTTCTGCCTCTTGGATACATGCGACACTTGAATACGCTTTTCTACGTCATCATGTGCACACACATAAATTTCGTTATCAGATTAACAGGAAATAATTGAGCCAAATTTAATCTTTTCTTTCGGCTAAAAGAGAGACAGATAGAATGGCGCCGCTTTTTAACTCTGTGTTTGTGTTTTGTGACGCAAAAGATCTTTCCCATGAGAAAATTAATGAGGCTTTTATGAATATACATATATATATTGCAGGGAAATAATTTAAGCCGATATACTTTTCTCACCCACTTACATTGATTATTTCAGAGTACCGATATTGCATTTCGACGAGAAATAACGCACTCATTTGTCTTCAGCCTTCCTTCTTCGCCTACTACTCATTCCTGTAATTAATGCCCGTTAAGCGTATCGTACGGAAGAGCACTTCATCTGCATTGGTATTGGCAAGATCCAACCAGTTTCGTACAGATTATTATTATTGTTCCTTCGGGTTCCCAGTAGAATATAGGGCTTCAACTGAGCGTCTCCACTTGCCACTTCTGTCTTCTGCTCTATTTTTCACCTCCATCCATGTCACCCTTGCACCGATGACCCAATCGCCACTTCCCTTTCGGCCTGGTTCCACTCGAGCGATGGCCTGACTCGAGCTCGATGTCACCCAGTGGTCTCCTCAGTGAGTGAGTGAGTGTCCAATCCATCTCAATCCACTTTCTCCTGCATATTTGTTGGTTGGCGATTGGTTCTTGTTTTGTTTCTTCCCATAGTTAGTTTCTTGTTGGTGATTCTTTCCGGCCCAGTCATCTGATCTGATCTTCATTATAGAGACAGCGAAGACAGTTGTTGATAAATGTCTGGTCTGCAACAGGCTGTTGTAAATATCTTTTATTTTTAATTTTTGATTACAGCTTGATTCCACACTGTGTTTTTGGTATAAGTATGGAATTTTCAGCATGGACATCGGTAGCCCAAATCTTGCAGGCCGACCGTAGATATCAGGTGTGCGTCGGCAGGGGATCGAACCTTGGACCATGTGCATCGTAGGCGAGAGTCCTAACCACTGTGCCACTGTATATTCTTTGTGATGCGCCAAGTTTATGATCCATATTGAAGAGCTGACTGACTTGACGCTGTTTGTATTGACAATCTGGCCGAATTTTGTAGTTGATGCTGGCTGAGTTACGAAGATTTCCAGATTGGTTTCAGGTTGATGAATGCGTGTGCTTCTCGCCTTCCAGATTCTCGCTCGATTTGACATCCTCGTCCGTTCCGACTGTGTGTAGTTGAGACAATGCTTCCTAGCCAGATAAGTGAATGGAGTAACCTCTTTCAAATCGCTCCTCTTGATGGTGATTGGCGCTTGATGTTTCTGCTGTTGTTGTTGGTTGGTTGGTTATTTTCATAACCTCCACCAAGTCATGATATATATATATATATATATATATATATAACACAACCGCCAGCCAATTTCATCGGCGTGGAAGTGATCTCTTACCTAACTTGGTTGGTCCCCCTGGTTACAACTTCTAGCTAGAGGTCCAAGTAACTCTCTTTAGCTCTCTAACTGATATCAACTCATGATCAAACTTGTAACCAATCAAATCCCTGCAAACCGACGCTTAATACATGGTATTTAGCTGTGAAACGAATCACACAGTGTATTTATAAAAAAACAATCTACAATAAATTCATATCTATACAAGATATATACACAAATGACTATCTACTTTACAATAGATTAATCTTATTTCTTTATGACAAGTGTAGAAATTTAGAGTATTTATTCATCATGTGAATGAATAAAAGAATAGTGTTCATAATTCTATTTCTATTTGACACGTATGACAATGACACTTGTGAGTACAACATTCTTTTGTAGTGTATTTCATTTAGAAAAAAAATGCGTAAATGGGTAACAGTATATGTGTATCCCTTTGTGTCATTTTCAAGAACTGTATGAAACAATGAAGTGAGTGTTTATAAGTAGAGAAATAAAAAATATTCTCTGATAAACTAAATTATAAGCTGAATTGATACTATCACCTGTTGCCCTGATTATACTATAACAGCAACAACAACAACAAATATGTGTAAGCCAACCAAACAACTAGGCCTTTTTTGTTTCAAGAGCAAAGCAGATTTTCTTTTTGATGGCACTATGTTCTTTTTGATTAGGCTATATGTGGTAAGACTGGTGGATGAATCACATGGAGAACAATGCCACTTAAATCCCTCACCTGATTTGTAAATAAGCGTTGACATCTCTCTCTCTCTAATTGCCTAATTATTTGTAACAAGATGACGAAGGAATTAAAAAAGAAATTTTCATATCATAATTTATTCTTTGAATGGGAAATTCAGATACAGCATTTAGATTAAGTTACGTCATCTTTTGCTCTGACAACTGCTTTGAAAGTGTCCTTTGTGGTTGTGTCCTTCAGTTTTTGAGTGTTAAAACTTGCATTGTGGTCTATCCCCAGCTATCGTCGAGGCTTTTAGCCTCACCTTGAAAGTCCCTAGTACTAGATAGTGGTCTGAACCCACATTTGCAGACTGAAATCAAGTCTATCTGATTTATGGTGTGCACCATCAACGGGAGGGATTTGAAAGAGGTTACTTCATTCACTTATCTGGCTAGGAAGCATTGTCTCAACTACACGCAGTCGGAACGGACGAGGATGTCAAATCGAGCAAGAACCAGGAAGGCGAGAAGCACACGCATTCATCAACCTGAAACCAATCTGGAAATCTTCGTAACTCAGCCAACAACAGCAACAAAATTCGGCCGGATTTTCAATACAAACAGCGTCAAGTCAATCAGCTCTTCTATACGGATCAGAAACTTGGCGGGCGCGTCACAAAGAATATACAGTGGCACAATGGTTATGACTCTCGCCTACGATGCACATGGTCCAAGGTTCCATCACCTGTCGACGCACATCTGATATCTATGGTCGGCCTGCAAGATTTGGGCTACCGATATCCATGCTGAAAATTCCATACTTATACCAGAAACACAGTGTGGAATCAAGCTGTTATCAAAATTAAAAATAAAAATATTTCCAACAGCCTGTTGTAGACCTTTATCAACCAACAATTGTCTTCTCTGTCTCTATAATGAAGATCAGATGGCCGAGCCGGAAACAATCACCAACAAGAAACTAACTATGAGAACAAACAAAACAAGAACCAATCGCCAACCAACAAATATGCAGGAGAAAGTGGATTCAGATGGATTGGACACTCACTCACTCACTCGCTCGCTGAGGAGACCACTGGGTGACATCGAGCTCGTGTCAGGCCATCGCTCGAGTGGAACCAGGCTGAAAGGGAAGTGGCGATTGGGTCATCAGTGCAAGGGTGACATGGATGAGACGGTGTGAAGAGGAGTTGAAAGAGTATGGACTAACATGGATGGAGGTGAAAAATAGAGCAGAAGACGAAGTGGCAAGTGGAGACGTTCAGTTGTGAAGCCCTATGTTCTACTGGTAACCCAAGGGAACAATAATAATAATACGTCATCTTTTATTTCTATTCCACTGCCTTCTGAGAGTAGCACAAGGTTTCAAGCCTTAGCTTCAGAGTTTCAGTGGAGTTGGAAGCCACAGGCCTAACATTTCCTGTTTATCGAGCTGACTACTGGCTATCTGAGGTCTAGGAGTGCATCGGCCGAGTACCACGTTTATGGTTAACAGATATTTTACTGCTGGACCACTGGTGAACGTCAGATATATCAGGCTTTAATTATATTATCAAAGGTGTCAAATGTCCAGATCTCTGAGATCTTGAACCTATCGCCGGTTTCAGAAGACTACACTTAATACTCAGATTACTATGCACTGTAACTGACACGGAACAACAGAGAGGGGTTGGGCAACACGATTATTTATTCTCCAAGTGATAACGAAACAGATTTACGGTGGTTAATCAGTGCCAAAGTCTGTAATTAAACGTTAATATAATATACAACAATACTTCCAATCGTGTTTCTCCAAACTTCTGCCAACCAGTACACGATTAAGCACAATGACAGCGTTCTTGTCACCCACTAATTTGAGACCGGTTCGAATAAAGAAAAGTCTCAATATTCGCCAACACTGACAAAAGGTATAGTCAAAATGTTAGAGGGAGAAGTAGAATTTTAATTGCATGAATACTAGACAATCTTTACATCCCTGATGTAAAAGAGATAATCGGTTTCTTTTTTCTTCTCCTTCTCTTCTGTAAAAGATGTAAAATTAAGATTTCTAGGTATATTGATAACACATATGAGTGTATATGATGTCAATTTTTATGTGGTATTTCTGGTTCATCAACTCCATTAGATAGTGAGCAACAGTCCCTGTACGTTTCGCACTGACGATGCACATAGCTGATGATGAGTTTCAGAAGAGAAAGGCTCATAATAAAACAAAACGCGTCCTAATGACATACGGATGAATGAATAAATGAATAATATATATGTATATAAAACTAATAACATAGGCAGTTGATATACAATGACAGTGCGTATAGAAAGTCGTCAACAGACAGAGAAATGCAAAGTGAAATAAACTAAGTCTATTAAGTTTTATAATTTAATAATTCCCATTGAAGCCTTGAGAACACAGAATTCAGCGAAGAAACTCTTTTCAGTGAATTTATTATCAAGCTGTACAATCGTATATATATATATATACAGCTTTTTAACAAAACGGTTACCCTAACTGATTTATTGACAGCAAAATGAAAGATAAGTAGTCGAAACTGGTCACCCACTCAGTTCCAAAGAAAACCCTATTCATGAACTTGGAATTCAAAGGTGATCAAGCTTCAGATATGCTCAAAAATCGTCTCTCTAAATCAGTCAGCTAGACGTTCTTTGCAGCAAAATTACAAATGACGTTCACCAGCCGAAAGTTGTTCTCTACCTCTGTGAAAGATAAGCTCCCCCGTCTGGCCGCCTCCATGTTCAACTATCAGTTCACCTGCTCCTCTTGTGGAGCGAGGTAAATTGGCCGTAGTCACAGGACGCTGCTTTCCACACGGATACGAGAACATATTCCAGCTGCATGGTTTTACAAGAGAGGAAGGAAGTGTGTGAGAAGCTCTATTCTGGAACACCTGATCGACTTCTGTCACTCTGTCAACCCTGACCATGATTTTAAGATCATATATAGAATCCATGCTAACTTCCCGCGTTTTCTTCGTTACAGACTTCTAAAGATAGCTGAGGCCTTGGTCATTCATGACTATAAGCCGGACAGGTCTTTGTGTACAAAAGAAGTATGTACAATCCCTACTTCTGCCTTGGCCGTAGATGGATAGACATTTATTTATTTATTTTGTTTATTTAGTTATTCTATGTACTTTTCCCTTATTACTACGACTATTATTATTATTATTATTATCATTATTATTATTGTTACTATTCTTACTCTGAATCTTTTCCACTTGACTCACTTGTCATGTTAAATCGAAAATTGATAATTTTTATTTTTTTCATTTTTACAATATTGAATTCTATCTAATCAAATTTCACACCATGTTATGTAACATTTTATATTCGTCTAGTAATCCTATATTTATGTACCCGTTTCCAAATCTATACACCTTATGTATTATTCTATATATGACATTAATTATTTTGCTACATTAAACTATGATTATAATCACAAATATTTTAATTGCATTTCATACTATTTGGAATTGATAGTGTTCTCTGAGCTCCTTGGTTTAATTGCGGAGCTTTCATCGTCTTTCTGGACGACATCTTCAGCGCAGTATTTAGGATAAAGTGAAATGATTTAAATTTCTTCATGAGTCTCCCGGTAACCATCTTTAGATATTTATTGACCGTTTTCTATTGATTGGGATTTTAAACTTTCTGATCATCTGATTTACTTCTTATTAGTTGGTATATTTCATCTATATTAACGTGTTTATTAATTGCGTTTTCATTTGAGTACCAGGCTTCTAGGAATTCTCTGGCACATTTGGTGTTTCCTCTGTTTAAGATTTTGACATTATCCCAATCAAATTGATGTCCATGATCGTCTGAATGTATTGATACCAAATGTGCCAGAGAATTCCTAGAAGCCTGGTACTCAAATGAAAACGCAATTAATAAACACGTTAATATAGATGAAATATACCAACTAATAAGAAGTAAATCAGATGATCAGAAAGTTTAAAATCCCAATCAATAGAAAACGGTCAATAAATATCTAAAGATGGTTACCGGGAGACTCATGAAGAAATTTAAATCATTTCACTTTATCCTAAATACTGCGCTGAAGATGTCGTCCAGAAAGACGATGAAAGCTCCGCAATTAAACCAAGGAGCTCAGAGAACACTATCAATTCCAAATCATCCACCTGAGTTACAAATCTTTTCTATTATTTCATACTATTATTATTTCATGTATTCACACCTTTGACCTAATTCTCTCACCGGATATAATTTCTTAAAAACCATCTATCTATATATATATATTTATACGATGGTACAGCTTGATAATAAAGTCGTCGTTGAAAAGAGTCTCTGCGCTGAATATTAAGTTTGAGCATGAAAACCGTACTTGGCAAAATCATGGTGAGGTTTTCCATTAATCTTTTCTCATTGACTTAGTTAATCTTATTGTATATTCTGAAAAATTTTTTACAGGTTAAGTTATAAACGAATCAGAAGTGAACGGTAGATTTTATTGAAACATTAGGCTAATAAAGATTGAGGTAAAGTTTATAATGAAGATAAAGCAAATTTAGCCGCTATAAACATACAGGTACAAGTATCTCATGTGAATTTCATTCGCAGCAGCATGTGTTTACGCACGATAAAAACGCTTATCACATTCGTGTTGATTTTGTCACTTCATGTGGGTGTGCGAGTGTTGTAACCAGGTCGAATTCTGTTTTAGTCCATCATCATTCCTATTCAGACAATTTGGATTCCATTTGATATGAAGTGCTTCTGATGATAATAAACGTTCTTTGTGATTTCTGAAAAGTTTTTTTCTGGATGATGATTTCAATATTGTCAAAATCAATTTTGGGGCCTGATTCTACAGAGTTTAGACAAGCTACAGCTGATGATTTTTCAAGCTTTTCTAGTTCACTTACTGGATTTCTCGGTGGTTGAACAGAGTAGGGTCTATGGTATTCATTTCTTCTGATTTTGATTTCTCTCTGGAGATGTTTGTCCGATTTACATCGTATCACAATCCAAGCATTTTATTTTGTAGTTAGATAGAGAATATTTAGGGATTTAGTCTTTTATGTGGACAGAGTTGCTACGCAGTGTGTCTAGTGTTTTGAAGAAAACTCTGATGTTGTGTCTATTGAGTAGTCTTCCGATATCATCTGATGTCTGTAGCCTAAATCGAATGACTACTGATGAGGTCTATGTTTTCGGAACACGTTTTTGACCATAATTAATGTCAGTGTTCATTTAGTTGAAGTTGTTGATAAAATTATTAGCATTAAATAGCGAAAAATCAGTAAAAACAATATCGTTTTATTTTTCATTCATTGGGAAATGCAGAAAAACTTTATTATAATGAATATAACATACCCAATGCCCAAATTTTTTTTAAACGGCTACAAAGTGTTATTGATATAAGTATAAAACTTGGGCACTGTGGTACAATATAACTCCATTATAGGTAAGATTTTATTTTGATATATCACACAGTGTTACACAGTAATATTAACTGATGACCACGTTTCGAGCGTAAATTATTGCTTATAATCATATCAAGCTACTTAAACAACTTTTTCGTTCACTTATATACATGTGTGGAATCGACCAGATATTTGATAACATAAATAAGAAAGAATATAAGTCATCTACTGTTACACCATACAAGGAGGGGACATCTGAGACCCTACGTAGGATTCTCAATAAAGCACGAATTAGGGTGATATTCAAACCTACAAACTCACTCAGAGACAAGCTCTGTAGGCTAAAAGACCCGGTGGACCCAATTAAGCAAAATGATATAATTTAAAAAATACCCTGCAATGACTGTGAGTTAGGTCAACTGTATAGGTCAAACTAGTAGATCAGGGGTAATCAGATTGGCGAAACATAAGAGTTTAGCTAGAGTAAGAATGGTTGAGCCAGAGAAGATAAGTAATTTAGAAAAAAGCTCAGCAATTGCGGTACATGCATTAACACACAAGCACATAATGGTATGGGTCTGAGAGGGTCAAGATTCTAAGAAGTAATCTACGTAGGTGGAGATGGAGAGAGATTGATTGCTGAATCCTGCCTGGTTCATTGAGTCTACATCCAGCACATGGAACAGAAATGACTCAATGCAAATACCAGAAATATGGAAGATATTATTACCACCAGTCAGTCAAATCAGAGGAGGATAATAAATAATCTCAAAATTTTATTTCAATTCAAACACATCAGAACATGCTGACAAGTTACTTATTATGACTGTAATAAACACTCGTCTTATTTCCCATCTGATTGTAATTGATGAATAACACTCATATTATTATTTCTGAATGTACATTATCACATATTGATTTTCATTCAAATATCTATTTTATTTTTTATTTTTGGTAACAGCTTGATTCCACACTGTATTTTTGGTACAAGTATGGAATTTTCAGCGTGGATATCGGTAGCCCAAATTTCACAGGCCGACCATAGATATCAGATGTGCGTCGACAGGTGATCGAACCTCGGACCATGTGCATCGTAGGCGAGAGTCCTAGCCATTGTGCCACCGACGCACGATTCCACAGATGTATATAAATGAAGGAAAAAGTTGTGTGTCAGTAGCTTGATATGATTATGAGCAGTAATAATTTGTGCTCGAAACGTGGTCATCAGTGAATACTACGGTGTAACGCTGTGTGACTTATCAAAATAAAATCTTATCTATGATGGAGTTATACTCTACCACAGTGCCCAAGTTTTATACTTATATTAAAAATATTTATGCATTGAAATATTTAACATAGATTTCCAAAGCCAAAATCACTTGATATCCAGTATTTAGTTATCCTTCTTCGTTCAAAGAATTCTTTTCCCCTCTCATTACTTTATAGTTTTATGGTCTAGAACGAATGAAATATTCAACTTTTTAGTTCTATGTCCATTTCTATCACAAGACCTAAAAAGATTTTAGTTAAGAAATAGATTATTTTACTTGTCATGCAGGAAATGGAATTCTAGACAGAAATGTACAATTGGATGAGTTTCTTGAAGATGGGGCATTTAACAAACTCTACCTGTTTTCATCCCAGCATAAGAAACTACTATTTTCTGCTGCTGTTGATCCCTTCACGTGTTTGTTGGTTGTCAATATTATAAATGTTAACAGTTAATTACATTTCATCAGAATATCTATTTTGAACTAGTATAGTTGCATAAGAGTGTATCAAATCAACTATTATTATTCGCTTAGGTTAAGAGAGCAAGAAATGAGTCCCCTTTACCTGGTCACATCATTCCTTACAGGCTTTCATCTCCCCCCCACACACACAATTTCCTCCGTGTCAACATCGGGTACCTGACACGTTACTTCCTAGTCAGGGTCCATTCAAGCTATCGTCTGGTGCATGAAATCATTCAGTGGTTTCCACGATGTGTTCCCGATCCATCTATTTATTTTTTATTTTTTATTACAGCTTGATTCCACACTGTATTTTAGTACAAGTATGAAATTTTCAGCATGGATATCGGTAGCCCGAATTTCGCAGGCCGACCATAGATATCAGGTGTGCGTCGGCAGTGGATTGAACCTCGGACCATGTGCAACGTAGGCGAGAGTCCTAACCACTGTGCCACCGACGCACATTTTCTTTGCGACATTCACAGGCTGACTGGTTCCTAGCTGGTTTGTCTCCAGTGTTTAGTCTCACTAATCATTTTTGTCCGGCCTTCTGATCTTCAGTATTAGGCAAAGATGGACGTTGATCAATGTCTGCAATGACCTGTCCAATGTCTTTTAACCATATCAAAGAACTGACTGTCTTGACATTAGTACTCAAAATCTGGATTTTGAAATTTTTATGCTGAGTGCATTAGATTTTCACATTGATCCTAGAGTGATGAAGATCTGTTTCGCCTTTCACAACATGTCCTTGACAATCCCATCCATGACATTCGATTGTAGTTGAAACAATGCTGCACAGACAGGTGAAATAAGCGACTTCGTTAAAATTTCTCCCATTGATGATGATTCGTTGGTTATGTCCATCACTTCCGTCTTCTTTATATTCCCCTGGAGTACTGTCTTGACTGCCTGCTACTTCAGTCAGTCTGTTGGTTATGCCTGTGTCCTTGAGTTTATGTGACTTTCTAGAGTCTTTTTATTGGTTTTCCGGTGTATTCCTGTCCTCTTACTCCCCACGCACTGTCTGACGCATCATCCAGTCCACTAACATTAGGAATATCATTGGTAATATTAGGCAGTCTTGTCTTACTCCTATCTTCACGTCAATGGCTTTGCTGACCTTTCTGATGTAAACTTTTTTAGTGTCACAGTGGTACTTGGATGCTTTTTGTCATGCATTTTGCATAACTTCATGTAAAAGGCTTCCTGTTCTTGAAACAAGATGATACATATATTCACTGGGAAACTTCACGTGTTTTAAACGCGATCTAAGCATTCTTTCAAGTACTATAAATTAATTTTAATTTAGGTAAAGGCGTAAATTTTGAAATTTGCGGCATACCATGTGAGTTTTCTTTGTTATTGCACCCGAATTTCAATTCTTTCGTTTGTTGTAGCTAACTTACTAAGAGAATTAACCAAGCCATTCATTTTTGTGTTACCGAAAATTAGTTACCGAAAATTATTCTCAGATTATACATATTACTTATTTAAAACATATTCTTATGACGCGAGTGAAAAATTGTGCACTTTCATTTTTCTTTAACGACTGGATTGATTTTCCCAGGCTTAGTAAAATGGTTATAATATGTAAGCTCTGCAAGGGAGTAATGATAATATTCAGAAGTTGGAAGAACTTTCTGGGTCCGAGCCTCGGTGGGAACATCATCACTCACTGGGTAATGCAAGTACACCCAGTAGCTGACGAGTACCGAATAGGGAGAAATGCGCTTTATTCTGGATTCCATTGCCAGTCGCCATCCACCAATTAAATTGTAATTACACGCCCAGACATCGTCAAAGCATCTGCACAAGAAGCCGACACGTCAACCTGAGACCGAGCACTTCGGTCCAATCAATCGACGGGAAAATCTAAAATTCAGTTAATTTCAGTTCCGTATATATATTCGGTCAGACGTGTTTTAGTCTACTGAATGGCTGACCAAAACTTCCTTGAGTTATGCACAGTCAAAAAATGCCTCAACGGCAGCAAAACAGACAGTCATTTTCCGATAAAGTCCGTGGTACCACTTAGCGTCGGTGGCACAGTTGTTAGGACTCTTGACGCCCATGCACATGGTCCAAGGTTCGATCCCCTGCCGACGCACACCTGATATCTATATTCGGCCTGCAAGAGTATGGCTACCAACATCACATGCTGAAAATTCCATACTTGTACCAAAAATGTGGTGTGGAATCAAGCTGTAATTAATATTTTAAAAAAATAGCAATAATGATATATCAAAAACTCAAAATTATCTCAACAGTATCATAAGGCAGCTATACATTCACGGTAAATTTCTAAGTACAAAAAAAGTGATGTAGAACAAAATTATTTAACCATCATCAACCACAAGAAGTACCTAAGTTGGATCAAAACTCACTGTCATCAAGAATTAAGCTGTCTCAAACGCTCACTTCCCGGCAGACAGAATGAGACAGAATGACCTCTGCTCATTCAAACAAAGTCATAGTCACATTATCATTATCATTAAACAACCACAACGAGAAGTGCTCCAATAAGGGGTTATGCAAGAAGAAAAACAAATAACAAGGATTAGGTAAATAGGTGATAAACAAACGTTACAACAATGAGATATACAGCCTAGAGGAAAAGAAAAAAAAATAATTACAGCGCTGAAACACCTAAATAAGGGATCTTCCAAAAAATTATTCCATTTCATACATTTATTCCCCTTAATGAGTTTGAACAAAGCAAGAACTACAGTTTTAGCAGAATAAAATGGTACCAGCTTGTATTTCGTTGTATTCTCGTCATCTGCTTACAGGCCAAAGACATTATTAAGTATATTTACAAAAACAGTTTTAACGTACTTGCACAGAGTTCATTTTCGAAGAAAAATCAATCGATCAGTATATACATACAGTAATAACATATACATACATATATATGTAATATTAAACACTATTCCGGACAATAATAATCATACACAACAGAAACTTAACAGCATTTCGCATTCGAATGAAAGAGAGATGAAAAATATCCAGTTATCAGGACAGAGCAACGAAAGACTGATAGCCGCATCTTCCTGGACGCATAAATCAGGTTTCATGCGCTTGATGGAAAGGGCTTCAGCGAACTTGAGGGAAATTAAGCTTATTTGCCTATTGATAATTTTGAACGACTTTTCAACGTCCACCTCATGACCCGTATCAAGGAGATACCAGGCGATGGCACTTTCTGAAGCATTTGTTCCCTTTAGACGTAAGGTTTTTGGTACATGTTCAGGAAATCGTAGATATGCCCTTCCTCATTCGGTCCTTTCAATGTAACTGCTCCCGCAGATACATGTTAATTTGTACATACAGTTTGGGTTAACATAAGAAGGATATCTATCGATTTTTGATTGCTCCAAAGAGCAAGTTGTCCGATAGACGGGGACAAGCTTAGCTGCAGGATAGGCTATGACAAGTGATGTACTCAGCCTTCTGTTGATCATCGCTGCAACATTTTCACCTTTATAATCAAGCTGAAAGTAGACTGGCTTTTTCCCCACTGTGATTTGTTTTACATTTATGACTTCAGATCTTCTATACTTGTTGATGAAGCTTTGAGGATACCCATTTCTCTTCAATATCTTTTCAAGGAACTCAAACTCCTCCTCTAGTTTCTCTTTAGAGCATATTCTCCTCGCTGTATAGTACACAGTCTTGACTAGTCCGCGTTTAAAGCCATTTGGACAAACGCTATTAAAATGTAAGTATTGTTCTTTCCATGTAGGCTTTCGATAAATTAGTTGACTTCTGAAGACTACCGTCTTCTAGGCATTCCATGCCAGTGTCGAGGAAGTGAAGCTTTCCGTCACTTTAATGTTCCATAGTAAACTCAATATTGGTGTGTGCATCATTGAATACTCTGAGTAAGTAAGTTTTCAAAATTAATCCATTACAGGCTATGTTATTAACAGATTTGAGATGGATTGTTTAGTGCTAGTCATCTTTTTGCTGACTTAAATTCATATTCATATATGAATCCTGAAACTAAGTGGCTAGACAGCAAATGCCTATATGGTAACCATGATAAAAGTGTGATTAATGCTCATTGAAACACATGCCGTTTATTTTGTTATTTATTGATAAAAAAAATGACAACTGTTGACAAAATAATGATTATAAGTAGTGTATTTTTACCATAAATTACTAGTTAAAACTTAGTCATTTAACTCTGTACTACAAATGATATAGGTAACAGATGAGATTTCATTTTTTGTTTTATTTTGTTTTAATTAACCCAATAAAAAATGGAGGTGTTAAAAATGTCTAGCAATATTTTTAAAAAGGTATGAAATCATAAATATTTAACAAAACTAAACTCTAATCTGAACAAAAAGGAATCCAATTTTTTCAGTAGGCCATAAACCATTTTCATCAAGATCAAAAAGGCCTTCTTTATTACTGTTCAACGATTCACACCTACAGTCATATATGTGTATATTTATATGTATATATATATATAAACAAATGTAGTCAGTTTTCTATTCGGATCCAACATGTCTAGACGGAGAATAAAGTCATCACTTCTGTCAACAAATAGAACTTGAAAAAAAGTCGACAGGTCGGGACAATAGAGGTATAATAAAAGATATTGGGGGACACTGAGGGGGGTATTATTTCTCACCTAGACATGTTTGTGACTATAAGCAGACATTTTCAATCAAAAATACTGTGAAGAGAAACAAATTTTGATATGCGAAACAAACAAACAAACAAAAAACGAAGCGAAACACGGACACTGTGTGATGGTAAACGTGTTTGTTCACGTCAGAGGTACTTTCTTTTTTTTCTTTTTTTAACAAGGCGAAGTGTTAGACTACTTAAAGCCTATCGGCTGCTTACTTTTCACTGTGTAAATCCTAATAGCTTTGTCTCGTCTACCTAGTTCCTGTGAGATTCTTACTTGAAAAGAGTCAAAGTTTCACTACAACACATATTCTGACGGTTTGTAATTAAAAGTGTTCTCTGAGCTAGTTGGTTTAGTCGCGGTGCTTGCGTCGTCCCTCTGGACAACATCCCCATTCAGAGCAATTTTTAGCATAAAGTGAAATGATTTAAATTCTCCATGAGTGATAAAATTGCGTCTCCCGGTAACTATCTCTACATATGTATTGATCATTTTATATTGACTTGGATTTTAAACTATCTGGTCACCTGATTTACTTTTTATTAGTTGGTATATTTGGTCTATACTAATTACACATTCGTTTGAGTACCGGGCTTCTAGGAATTCCCTGACTGCACATTTGGTATTTCCTCTGTCTAAGATTTCGACATTATCCCAGTCATCAAACTGATATCCATAATTGTCTATATGCATTGATATGAAACAGAAATATATATCGTGTCTTTTCACGGCTGATTTGTGTTCTTGGATTCTGATTCGAAGCGGACGCCCACTTCGACCACCGATGTAATGCCTGTTACAGTTCATACAATTTATTTTGTAAAAGGTATTAATTTTATCTCCTTTTTCTGTTGTATCTTTCGGTTTGCATAATATCGAATTAAGCGATTTGACTGGGTGGCTTGTGTGCTATATCTATATCGAACGGTTTCAGTATTCTAGCTGTTATTTCAGAGATATTTTTCATGTATGGTAGAATGAATTTTCTTGTGTTCTTTGATGATGGTTCCTAGTTGGTGTTGTGATTTGATTTTAAACACTTTTTGATGAAATTTTTGGGGATAACCATTCTTTCCGAAGACCGTTTGTAGGTATTTTTCACAACACTGACCTATGTCTTCGGCGAGTATTTGTCCTCACACCCGACCTGCTGCACCCTAATGGTCACGACTTCTCACCAGAACTACCTAACTAAATAGGGCAAGTCGCTAGTGAGCATCTCGTTGATATTCAAGTGATGGTTTGTAGGGATTTGATTGGTTACAGGATTTCATCATGAGCTGACATCAGTTAGAGAACCATTGGAAAACCTGCACGGAGTACTGGACAGCTGTTTCGTCCTAGTTTGGGACTCTTCATCAGTACTCAGCACTTCAGGTGATATAAAATTGTTTATTATATTACTTGAAGACTCTGCACAAGAAGTAAATACCTCACAGTAAGAAAGCTAATGGAAATTCTGTAACTTATATATAAGTGCATTTTTGAGAATAAAGCGATTATTATTATTGTGTACCTATAAATCTCTGATGGTAACTGAATATGGAGTATGCCTAACTGCAGTGAATAGTGGAATTCTGACTGCCATTAAACATTAAATAAAATTTTTATTCATTCTCATCAGAGAATTCTTTCTTTTTTTTATTCCTTTACCTTCCCAATGGAACATAGAGTGGCTTCAAGCTTTAGCTTTAAATTTTCAGTAACAGTGATGTTCATTTTTACGAGGTGGGGTTGCTAGCCTAACGCCCAACATTCCCTTCTTGTAGAGGAAAGGGGAGGTAAAGGTGTACGCCGGCCGCGATTTGAACCCCAGACCACGTGCATGATTGGTCTGTCAACGCTCTATGGCTGAACCACAGACGGACACATCGGGGAATTCTAGTGGTATTAAATTTTATGAAGGCACAACCCCTGTACCTTATTTATTTAAACAGATGAGATAAAAATCCACATAAAGGTATACTGTCAATAGATAATTCATGTTACTATTGTGTAACTGTGATAGATTTCTCAAAGTTAATAGTTTTAGATACAAGTTATTTATGTAGATTCAATATTTTGAGATTAAGTGCACACAATTATCCTAAGAACTCTACATGCAAACAGAGAAGACCCTTTTTCTTACTTAAGTGAATCTAGTTCGAATAAATTGTAATAGTTATGTTAAGTAATAGTGAAAAGTAAATTTTCAACTCAGTAAATTGTATATTTGCTGACTGGTTCAATAGAAGGAAGAAGGAGGCTGACCAGATTGCGATAAATCTCTACCGATTACAGTTTGTAATGCGCATGTTATCATAGTTTTTCTTCCCTCAGGTTCCTAGTGGAATATAAGGCTTCAGCAGCGTATCTCCATTTCACGCGGTTCGCTGCAGTTGTCCTTAGCTGGCCCTTTCATTTCCTTCACACATGGTCTCCAGTTTACCCTCGGGGCGACACCAATCTAGTCGATTCTTTTTCGGATCCCACTCGTGGGCCTGCTGCATGATGTTACTCAGTGGTCTCCTCAGCATGTGTTCGGTTCATCTTCATTTCCTTCGGCTTACTGTTTTAGTTAACAGCTTCTTTGTTGGTCCATCTTGACAGTTCCTTACTGCTAATTCTTTCTTGAGACGGGAAAATCTAAAATTCAATTAAATTATTCTATTACACCGAATTAAGGGAAAATAAGTCTTTAAAATATCATGTGTTCTCAATAAAAAATAGAAACCCAATGGAGAATTTAACTAACAAAATTTTGAAATTAAAACTGGGTGGTTATTGGGGTAATGTACTAGTTTCACAAAGTAAACTTAGTCATGAATCGGCACAACCCTTAGAATTATTGTAAGTCAAGGTATGGAGAACACTCACAGACGACATTGAAAGATATTTGCAACATACTTTCAAATGATGGAAGTCCGAATGCAGATAGCCCTTTGTATTTATGAACATAATAGCTTAATGTTAAACTTTCCGCATTAAATACAGATAGACCTAAATCCGATCCATCATATGATCATGAGTGCGTCGGTGGCACAGTGGTTAGGACTCTCGCCGACCATGCACATGGTCCGGGGTTCGAGCCCACGCCGGCGCACACCTGATATCTATGGTCGGCCTGCGAAATTTGGGCTACCGATATCCACGCTGAAAATTCCACACTTGTACCAAAAATACAGTGTCGAATCAAGCTGTAAATCAAAAATCAAAAAAAAAATAAAATAAAATGAGGGGCTACGGTTGGAATGTATTAAACTGAAAGGAAAATGACTTCCTCTGCTTTCACCGTAGGTTGCGATGTGAGTTTACATCCGATTCAGTCACTTCCTTGCCCTCAAACCCAATATTTGAATATTAGATTTCCACAAACACCTACTTGTAAATGGCACAGGAAACTATTCACCACTTACACCATATTGTAAATTTAATAGGCCATTATTCCTTATTTTTCATAAGAGTTATGCATGGAATAATTACCATCAGGGTTTCAACTTCCTGATTTTGATGATTATCAGTTGCTTAATCTTTTTTTTCAATTATTATTTCTTGTTTATCATCCTACTGATCACTATTCACCACCATTCAAGCTGACTTCCACATGACTAACTTTATAATAGTGGTTTTCCTATTTATCTGAAAGTTTGCTTATCAATCTTTTGGCTTACACTTCAAATACATTTCCTAACTAATAGAAGTCAAGATAATTAGGCAGCAATCTAGATGATGTGTAATCTGCTCAACTGTAAGAGTTCTCAAGCCGAGTTGAGAATAGTTAATTTGAAAGAGTTAATGTTGTCAAATCGTTTCGTCGACTTTTTTAAATGCCTAAAAACGAGAGTAATTTCAATTGAAAAGCCAGTAATATTGTGGTGAGAGCTGGCTGTTAGCCGAAATTGGTGGACGGTAATTTACGCGTCAATGTGTACGTCCCCAATATTTGATCATATGTTGATTTCCTAAATAAGCGATCTGTTGCCTGGCCCTTATCTTCTGTTGTTACATTCGGTGTCGCTGCCTACCGACAAATGGAAAGCCTATGCTCTGCAGGTTTTGATGGAGACATATGGATCTTCGGGTAGGACTTCGAGGCTTCTGAGCAGTTGAGTTGCATTCAAGATCTGTCATTGATGAGGCTGTTACTTGGGTCGCTTCTGGGAGGTCGGGAGAAAGCAGTACATGAAAATGTGAGGCGAAATACCGACGAATGTGTGACACGGTCAGGCAAACAGTTTCCAAAGTGGGAAGGATCACATATGGGCACTTCGAGATGAGGTTACGCAGACACAATCGCAATGGTAAACAAAGAGAAACAGGTGAACATCAGGGAGCGCCGAGATTCCAGACAGCAAGATAAATGAACAAAACCCCTAGAACCAAAAAGACCGAACCAACTTCAGTGGCAAGTCTTTGACGGGGGAACGAGTGTGGTGTGGTGAGAGCTGGCTGTTGGCCAAAATTGGTGGACGGTGATTTACGTCAATGTGTACGTCCCCAATATTTGGTCATGTGTTGATTTCCTAAGTAAACGATCTGTTGACTGGTCCTCGTCTTCTGGTGTTACAATTTCTGTGGGACACTATGCTTTCTATTAAACAGCCTATCATTTGACAGTTATCCAAATGCAGATTGGGAAAACTTTGGATTCACTGAAATATTGATCAGTTTAAATGTTTATCGGTATTAATAAACATGCCTTTTTTAATCTCTTATGTTTTCTTAGAAGAGACTGTTTCAAATACTCACAAAGAAGGAAAATACTTTTGCATGCTTACAAAAACTATCGAAAAACCTAAAGTGTCTCATTTCGCCTTAACAGGTGGTAGAAGTCATGAAGGGACACATTTTTTTTAACATTACCATTGGTATTTTAGGGATGGTTAACATCAAATGTTTAACAAGCTCAACCAACTTTTATGAGTTAGGTAGATTGTGTGTGCATTTATGATTTGAAGTTTTATCACACCATCTAAATTTCTTCAAGTTCTCAACGGTAAACACTGACTGCTTGGTGAGTTCTAAAGTTCTGGTAATGAAAAAAGATAATAGGATGATAAAGGCCATGAAATATAAATCAAAGGTAGATAAACTCGAATTGAAACAGTTTTTCAAGTGATGGAAAACAAGCTGGGAGTACTGGACAACTGTTGAGTCCTAGTTTGGGACTCTTCATCAGTACGAGCCCACCTCCAGGGTAAGAACCCAGGATCTTTCGGTTACAAGGCGAGCTCATAGGCCTTTAAGCCGATCCAATGGCCATGAATTTCAGCTTCTGTCAATTCATGACATAGCGTGACCACTAGCCAATATCTTAGGTGAGTATTCATCCTCGCACCCGACCTGCTGCACCATACTGGTCACGATTTCCCACTAGAACCCCAGCTATCTACCTGCTTGGACAGGGCAAGTTGCTAATGAGCATCCTATTGATATTCAAGTGATGGTTTGTGAGGATCTGATTGGTTACAGGGCCATTGGATCGGGTCCCAGTAGCTAAATGGTATACGAACTCGCCTTGTAACCAGAAGTTCCGGGGTTCGAACCCCGGTGTGTTCGTACTGCTGAGGGGTCTGAAACTGGGGCGAAATAGCTGTCCAATACTCCCAGGTTTTCCAATGGTTGTCTAACAATGTCAGCTTATGATGAAATCCTGTAACCAATCAGTCCAATCCCTACAAACCAATACTTGAATAAATTTATCATCATGATTAAGTACAACAGACTAATATCCTCTCATTTTTGGAAGTGGACTTCAAAAAAAGATTTCAGCCCAACTTATCTATGCTATATAAAATGTTACATAACATGGTGTGAAATTTGATAAGATAGAATTCAATATTGTAAAAATGAAAAAAATAAAAATTATTAATTTTCGATTTAACATGACAAGTGAGTCAAGTGGAAAAGATTCAGAGTGAGAATAGTAACAATAATAATAATGATAATAATAATAATAATAGTCGTAGTAATAAGGGAAAAGTACATAGAATAACTAAATAAACAAAATAAATAAATAAATGTCTATCCATCTACGGCCAAGGCAGAAGTAGGGATTGTACATACTTCTTTTGTACACAAAGACCTGTCCGGCTTATAGTCATGAATGACCAAGGCCTCAGCTATCTTTAGAAGTCTGTAACGAAGAAAACGCGGGAAGTTAGCATGGATTCTATATATGATCTTAAAATCATGGTCGGGGTTGACAGAGTGACAGAAGTCGATCAGGTGTTCCAGAATAGAGCTTCTCACACACTTCCTTTCTCTCTTGTAAAACCTTGCAACTGGAATATGTTGTCGTATCCGTGTGGAAAGCGGCGTCCTGTGACTACGGCCAATTTACCTCGCTCCACAAGAGGAGCAGGTGAACTGATAGTTGAACATGGAGGCGGCCAGACGGGGGAGCTTATCTTTCACAGAGGTAGAGAACAACTTTCGGCTGGTGAACGTCATTTGTGATTTTGCTGCAAAGAACGTCTAGCTGACTGATTTAGAGAGACGATTTTTGAGCATATCTGAAGCTTGATCACCTCTGAATTCCAAGTTCATGAATAGGGTTTTCTTTGGAACTGAGTGGGTGGTCAGTTTTGACTACTTATCTTTCATTTTGCTGTCAACAAATCAGTTAGGGTAACCGTTTTCTGCAAGCGTGGCTTTTAAGAATTCATGTTCTGAGTCAACACAATCAAAACTACAAATTTTCCTTATCCTAAAGCAGAGCGAATGAATTATAATTTCCGTTTCCTGGAAATAGGCACCCAACTGTGAAAATTAGTTAATTGTCCGTTCCATGTACGTTTCCGGTGGATAGATCTTATAAGAGATCCGTCATTACGTCTGCTAAGGCAAATATCAAGAAACGGAATGCTTAGTTCGGATTCCTTTTCTATGGAGAATTGTAAAGAAGGATGACAGTTGTTGAAAGTAAACAGGCATCATCAAGAATTACGTTATTATCGCAGATGACGAAAGTGTCGTCTACGTATCTTTTATAAATGTCGAAATGACCAATGGTTTGACTAAGCTGAGAATTTTAAATCTTTACCATAAAACAATCAGCCAAAAAGGGACCCAGTGGTGATCCCATAGCAATGCCACATCTTTGTCTAAAAATCTCATTATTGAAGGTGAACTGCACATTCAACGTGTTCTTTGAGGTGGGTTGTCGGCAACCCTATTTCTAAACTATGTGTATCAATATAATCACATAAATAGCAAACAGTTTCCATGAGAGGAACATTGGTAAATAGCGACGTCACATCTAATGAGAACAAGACTTTGTCTGAGACATTAAAATCTTTAATTCTATTAATAAATTTAAACGTATCATCAATGGAAAACTTAGATACTTGCCAGTCAAGTTTGCAATCAGCAAAATATTCACAATGTTTCAAGTACTTACTTGAACTAAATTAGTCTACAGACAACAATTTCACGCAACCTGAGGTAATTCGGTACAGGGTGATGACTAGCAGTGGAATCCAGGTTGCGCATTTCGTCCTATTCAGGACTCGTCATTTAAGTGTACCTACACTTTGGTGGTCTAGTGAATAAGAATTTGACGTTTAAAAAGACAGGCACTAGACTCGAGCCTCAGTGGAAGGTACATCCATATGACCAATCCCCAACAGAATGAAATATGTGTCCCGGATTCCACTGTTAGTCATCATCTTCCAAATGACTTGGGGTTAATCATTAGACATCTTCGAAGCATCCATACAAGGAGCCGCCAGGCATTTCAGCAGAGGCTGGACATTCTGGTACAATCAATTAACGGGAAAATCGAGAGTTAATTGAAAATAAATAATTCTTACAGTCGACTACTTGTTGAAATGTACAACATACATAGCTACTATACTGTAATATTTAATTCAAAATAAGTTTATATTATTGTAATCAAATCAGTTATTCATCAGTTGACAGTTGCACTAACTAAAACGGACAAACGTGAGAAACTGATTAGCATTTCTGATAATTTGAATAGCTTTTTCATAACTGTCAACGAATATAATGAATTAACTAGCCATTTAATGAACCAATTATGATGACAATGATTCAGTGTGTGTGTGTGTGGATAATTCAAAATATTTCACTTGAAACCAGAGTAGAATTATTATTATTATTTAGACATTCATTTGAGAGATGATTAAATTTTCGGTTATTATTATTGTTATTTATTATAGTTCCCTTTGTTTCTTAGTGGATTATACGGCTTCAACTGCATGTCTTCACTTGCCACTTCTGTCTTCGGCTTTACTTTTCACATGCATCCATGTTAGTCCATACTCTTTCAACTCCTCTTCACACGATCTCCTCCATGTCATCCTTGCACCCACGACCCACTCACCGCTTCCCTTTCGGCCTGGTTCCACTCGAGCGATGGCCTGACGCGCGCGCGATGTCACCCAGCGGCCTCCTCATTCAGCGAGTGTTCAATCCATCTCAATCCACTTTCTCCTGCATATTTGTTTGTTCTCATAGTTAATTTCTTGTTGGTGATTGTTTCCGGCAAGGCCATCTGATCTTCAGTATAGAACGAAGACAGTTAGTTGTTGATAAAGGTCTGATTGTATGGAGGATTTAATCATGAGCTGACATCAGTTAGAGAACCACTGGAAAACCTGGGAGTACTGGACAGCTGTTTCGTCCTAGTTTGGGACTCCTCAGCAGTACGCACCCACCGGGGTTCGAACCCAGGACCTTCTGGTTACAAGGCGAGCTCGTAGACCATTGAGCCACTGGGACCCGATCCAATGGTTCTTCAATTCTAACTTCTGCCAATTCAAAGGTCTGGTCTGCAACAGGCTGTTGGAAATATTCTTTGTGACCCACCTGCCAAGTTTCTGATCCGTATAGAAGAGCTGATTGACTTGACGTTTGTATTGAAAATCCGAATTTTCGGTTAGGAAGGAATTATTGAGTGAAACTGACGTTTTTTTCACATTCAAGATAAACGTGTGCCTTATACTATGATAATGAAGAACAAAGAAACAGAGACTTCTCACAATGAATGGAATGATGTTTCAGTATAGTCAACAAGACGTCGAATGTGATGTTGTTAATGCGTGGTTGAGTTGAAATGCATAGACCAACACACAAATGTGCATTCAGAAATATGTAGGAATATTCTTGATCACTTGAATACTAATAGATTTTGAGGACACTTCAAGGAAACGAGAGAAAAACAATTGGATCTCATGGTGGTTTTTTTCCTCGGCCAGTAGTAAAATGTTGTTAGCTAGGGAGATTGAAATGTTCTATTTCCACACCTTAATACTTTACTTCTAATTAAAAACGATATTCTAAATGCTGTTGCATTTTATAACAGTCTCTTGTGTACATGTTTGTATGTGCTTTTTGTTGTTAGTCGATTATTTTTCCAAAACCGTTGTACCTGTTGCATGGAAAGATTATAATAGTCCCTGTCGCTAAACCTGGAAATAGCAAGAATAGAAAATTCAAAACCATCTCCATTACTTCCCGTTTCTAAAGCTGATGGAAAATACTACTACTTCTTAAACTTGAACCCTCCCTTAAAAGTTTTGAAGACCCCAAACAATTTGCATATAGACAGGGTAGGGGCGCTTTAGCTGCTGTAGCCGTCTTACAAAACAGCATCGTCCAATCATTAGATAAAGGTGCCAAATACGTTCGCTGCATGTTTCTTGACTTCACTTAAGCTTTTGACTCTGTTCCTAGATATCTCTTGCTAAATAAGCTCTCAATGACACAAACTGAGTCCTGGGTCACAAAATGGTTGCATTCCTATTTCTCTAACAGAATGCACTACACTGTATACAAATGTAAATCCTCCTCTGATGTGCTCGCTGAAGCTGGTGTCCCCCAAGCCACTGTATTCTCCCCACTTCTCTCTTCTTTCTTTCTACATGACTTACCATCTTCAAATGATATTAAATTTGTCAAATATGCTGACGATCTGATTGTATCTTTGCCTGTCAAGTGTCAAAGTGACTGCTTCAAACTAAATGGCTTTTTATCAGAAATCAGCCACTGGTACAAGGAAAACGATCTCACCTTAAATCCCTCTAAATGTCAAACAGTCAGTTTCACCTTTAGGCATAAATCTTACCTAAGCAAACTGGTTAGAACTCACGAGGTGTGCAACATAGATGGTACTAAAATAGAAACGAAGTCGGAAATTAAGTATACTGGCGTCATTCTATCTGCTGATAGATCTTAACTGGTCGTCTCATATCCTGATGATTTCTAAAAAAATACTCCGTCTTACCTTCTACGTCAACAAGTTAAGACATTCTGGTAGAACTCAACCTTTACTCTTACGATTCGTCAACTCTTGCATCCTGTCCATTGTCCTCTATTGTTCCCCCTTAGTTTTCCCAGGGCTACTAATGAAGGACTATATCTTATTACGTAGGATGTTAAAGGTTGTCATCAGGGTAAGCTACGTAACACTTAACCAGCTTGTTAGTATTCTCATTGACAGGCACTTGGACTCATCTGAAAAATGGGCTAAATCCATTCCATCTAACTCACATCACCCACCATCATTCACAACTCTCCTCTTGTATCTCATCAGACAGGCAAAACCAGAAGCCTATATAGGAAACTACATGCTCGCACTAGAAAGTACAAAAACTCAACCATACCCTACTGAGCTCGTGTTCTGTGTGATAAAGTAAGCATTAGGCGTGATAGCTATAACTTATTAAATAGTCAGTAGAACAACTGAATCTCGTCTTTCCAACTCATATCAAGTCATTCACAGGTACAACGTTTTCTTTCTTTCTTTTCCTTTTCTCTCTCTTTTTTGTTATGTGCTGTTTTGTTTCTCTCTTCCTTACAAACTCTCCTTAAAACATTCTTCTTCGTTCTTTCACACTCTGTATATCTCGACCTTTTTATTACCGCTTACGCCAGTATATATGCTAGCATCTACTTTTCTAACACCTTCAAACATTCTGTTCAATCTCGGCTTTTGTACTGACATGCTAATATATTGTTGTCAAAACTAACCAAGATTACTCTTAATCTTATTTATTGATAATGTACTAACTGGATGCGATAGCGTGGTGAAATGCTGAGAATTCCATTCTGTATCACAAGTACTGTTTTGGAATAAAGCAAATTATTATTATTATTGTCCTCTTTACCTGTATCTTTCTTATATTTGCTCGAAGTCCTGCCTTCCCTGTTTGCCTTTTCTGACACTTTGTTGATTTTCACCTGTAGGTCTTCAAGTTTATATGACATTAGGCATAAGTTATCCTCGAAATTTAGATCTTCCATTATTTTCTTATCGGTCCAGCCCACCATAATTAGGAATATCATTGGGGGATAGTAGATAGCTTTGTCTTACTCCTGTATTCATTTCAAAGGCTTAGATGAGTTTTCCATTGTGGATCACCTGACACCTTCCCTTGTCGTATGGTTGTGACACTTCGTAGTGCTCAGTGAGTATTCACAATTCGACTTCCGGCATCGAACTTTTCGACGATGCCTTCAAATTAACATAGTATCACATTAAATAGCAGGATGTTAACCTCAAAAAATCATTGAAACATGCGTACTAGGTATTGACATGTCAGATAAACTAAGCATTTCGGTCCAATATAGTCAAACAACGAGAAATTCGAATTAACAACTGCTACTCATCGCACAAGAGCTGACTGTGGTGGCCAAGTAGGTGTGTAGATTACGCTTTAGTATGTGAAATAAAGGATACGGAATTCGAATGTGTGTTGCAGTAATTGCCAGTCACTGGAATATACGTATATCTAACTTAAGAGTACCAAATAAAACTTAGAAGCTCCTCCTAGATTTCACTGTTAGTAACCATCTATCAGACAATAACAGAACATTTCGTTTATTAGTAGTTACAACTTATACATACCGGATTCACATCTGGTGTGTAAAATCAAGTATCTTAAATATCACAAGGGGTATCTCATCTTGCTTGCATCTTCTTTAACACAGTAAAGAAGAAGAAGTAAGCACACATTATCCATCACAAATCTGCATACTTAATATTTTCACTAGATCGACCATACACTTATAACAGCTTTTTGTTATCTGAAAAGAATTACAGACAGTTCCACTAGTTCTAGTTTGGTGGCCAACATACTTTACCTTTATCTCCAAGTGTTAAACTTTTATTATTCCATCTGTATTTTATTCATAGTTACCTGAAGTGTTGTTTCAGTTATCATTTACATTATCCAAATAAATTCATAGACAAACACATGAATTCAGAAAGTAAAAAGTCGATGGTGCCGACTGTCCCCAGCCCCCCCCCCAAAAAATATGTCTTCCTAAGATGTCAAATAGCGAGAACTTATCACAACGTCTGAGGGGGGTCTTCAGAAGGACTTTCTATGGAACCAAGCTATTCTGTGTATTCACTAGCCGACGGATACTTAGTTCATGGAATAAAGACAGACTGCCCTGTTTCGCCTCTTCCTCCTTGAAGAATCGCATATGTAGATGACTGAGGAGAGCCTTCTTTATGGCTGAGCTGCGTATCGATTTCTGCAGCCGACAAATAATCCATGGATGTGTGAAGGATAAACTACGGCATTGGGCCACCTCAATGTGTGTTTATAAATTCACCTGCTAGTGTGGAGCTAGTTATATTGGCTGCACAAAGCGCACGTTTTCCAAATGCATCTCTGAACATTACCCGGAATGGTTAGCAAAGGGACAATGTAAGACAATTACTGGCTCAATTCTCGAGCATTCGGTGAACTCAGGCCACGTAGCTCCACCAGAGTTGTATTTCTTCAAGATCATCTACAAAGTGAAGCCGAATGGTACAAAAGGCGTCAGGTTTCGGCTTTTGTGTATGGCGAAGGCGCTGGCGATTCGTCAATACAACCCAGAACTCTGTATACAGAAAAAAGTTTGTCCAGTCTCTTATTCTGACTTGTTCTTAACCTCTTCACTAGTCATCCTTTGTAAAAAATTTTGTTTTTTGTTTATTTTTTTAATTTTTAATTTTACTTCTAGTTTGCTTTTACTTTAATAATTAATCCACTATTGTGACTCTCATAGGCTCCTTCTGTGCATTTCACATTTTCTTCATACTTGTTAAATTAACACTCAAATACCTTTATTTTCACTCACTAGCAATATTAACTTTATCAAATTTCTATCTTTGTGCCGTTGAGTACCACATAATTTACAACTTTTAATTTTCACTTTTGAAGCCACTTCTGAGTAATTACATCAATCATGTAACCCCATATTACTCAATAATAAACCACTATATATTTTTTGTAAGTATAAATACAACTGTACAGCCTCTAAAGCCTCTGATTTCGTCAATAAAGAAAATTTCCTTCGCTGAACCTCCATGTGCATTTACCAGTTTAACTGCTTGTGCCGAGCTACGATCAGGCAAGTTCGTCGTCGAATTTCTCAACACCTTCCATCTTGGTTTGGCAAATGTCCGAATAAAACAGCTATACGCAGTTCATTACAAGCTCATCTCATCGATACTGACTGGACATCAAATTGACTCTAACAAAGCTTTTCAAGTTATTTATCGTAAATCACTTAACCTCTCGCCGCATGGTCTACGAGTACGAATTTCGCATACAGCAGACGCAATGAGAATTCCTTTGAACAAGCCAAATCTATGTACACGTTCAAAACAAACTTGTGCAGACTCTTTCTTCTCCATGGCCAACTACATAACATGTATCAAGTTTTGAAAAAACAAATTCCCCTCTCCACCCTTGTAACTATCTTTTGACTTTGTTATTTTTTATATTCCTAGCCAATTCTATTAACTTGTTTGTGTTTTACATATTTCTTATTAGTTGTCATTGCTATTTTACAAATTTTTTGATTATATAATAACCTGTTGCTAATGCCTAAGAATTAACTTATCTTGAATTCAGGAAGTAATTAATTTTCACCCCTCCCTCCTTCAAAACTTAGATAGCTTATTACTAACGTCTATTAGTCAATTGTTGATTGTTTTGATGACATTTAACTTCTTAATTACCCGCCCCCCACCCGGACACCTCAAACTGATTACCTAAAATAACGACTTGATTGATAAAAGCATTTATATGTAAAAAAACGATATATTAGTGTAGAGCCAGGGGATGATGAGGAACTAATTGAAAAGGAATGCATATTTCTTCGCTGCCAAATCTGTTGTGTTTTCTAAATGCGTAAATCGGAATTCGGAAATTAATTAATGGATTTCATCAACCTTCATTATGCCTACTTAACTTATTCAGAAATTAAAGTTTAACTTAGGACAGTTTTTCAGATATGGTATGGTTTTCTATACTATTTATTAAGTTGTCAAATGTTGATACTTTTATGTTCTTGTAGTGGCATTTAAGAGCACTGATTGGTGATTGGCTACAGGATGCAGTTGACTGTAGTTCTAGTGAGAAATTGTGACCAGCGGGGTCCACTAGGTCCGGTGTGAGAACAAACACTCGTCAATGATCCTGACTGGAGGTCGTACTAAAGATGCAAATCGCTGGAAGTTAGGATTCATGGGCGTCTGGATTCTCGACGGAGTGGCTGAATGGTCGGTTATTAGGATTGGTCTCGTAACCTGAAGTTCCTGGGCCTGATTCCCAGAGAGGTCACAGGTGCATACTAGGACGAAACAGCTATCCAGTAAGTACTCACTGGTTTTCATTGATTCTCCAGCTGACATCAATCTCTAATCAAATCCCGACAGGTTAACTCTTGAGAATTTAAGGATAGGCTTTTTTGAATCTTCATTCTCCTTATTTCATTAACATTCATTTCTACATAAAAACTCAAATATTGCAGGATAGGAAAATATGATGTTAATAATTGATATATATATATATATATATATATATATATATATTTGACTAGTGTAGATAGGAGTATAGAAAACTTTTTCTGTTACAGAATTCATGTTAGTTAGAAAAGCAAAACAAGTACACATTTAATTTCTGCCTTTTTTCTTCTTAGTGGAACATAAGGCTTCATGCATGCGCTGTAGAGTTTCGGTAGCAGGGCTTTTATAATTATAGGGTGAAATTGCTAGCCTCACCTAGCCCCCACCTTCCCTCTCCACTGGTCCTACTACTATCAGCTTAGCGACATTTAGGAGTGAGTCAGCCCATGATGGAACCACAGACACCGCGCATAGTTGGCGTTGAAATAGACATTAATGTACGCCAAATCTCCAACAGAAAACAAGTATTTGACATTATAAATACTAATTCTATTCAGTAGAAGAATTCAGTGTTGATTGTAGTGAGTTATTTGGTCTTATTTGCACTGCATACTGCCATCAATCTAATTGATAGAATTCTCAATGTGCATATCTAATTCCTAATTCGTTTTTTATGTGTGTTGCTCTACAATGAAACAACTCTATATTGTGTATAGCTGATTACAGATTAGAATATCAATCGACAGCATCAGTGTTATACTATGCATAACAATTTGGGTGATTGATAACGCATGAGTATCACAGCGGAACTATCAGTGAAAGAGTAAAACCCATTTATTGTTTCATGCAACTAAACAGGTAGGTCTCAATGTTATCTGGCAAAGTAACAGACCACACTCAATAATATATACACACACATAAATATTCAACCCACACACATTCTGATCAGTACAAAAAAACTTCCTTTGAGTTATGAGTGATTCTTTACCACTGTGGCATACTTTAATCGTGCCAAAATAAAGTAGATATCTTGGTAGGAAGTAAATATAAGACAAAAATATTGATATATATGCAGAAGTATTGTATTTATGAAACTAGTACAGTGTTCATAATGGTGATTTGATTGGAATGTAATGAATACAGCGTGGAATTCAAAACTAAGAATGACTTTGCATCTGATTACTACCTTATTTTAAAGATGTTGTGGACTAATCGGATAAGCTTTTTTTGTATGCGAATAATTAGGACAAAAAAATATATAAACATATGTGTAACTAGAGAGGAATTCCTTATGGATAAGATTTTATTTTGATATATCACACAGTGTTACACAGTAATATTAACTGATGACCACGTTTCGAGCACAAATTATTACTGCTCATAATCATATCAAGCTACTCACACACAACTTTTTCCTTCATTTATATGCATGAGTGATACTGACTAGATATTTGAATAAAAACCAATGTGATAATGTACATTCAGAAATAATAATATGAGTGTTATTCATCAATTGCAATCAGATGGGAAATAAGACGAGTGTTTTTATAGTCATAATAAGTTACTCGTTAGAATGTTATGATGTACGTGAATTGAATTGAATTGAAGTGGAATTTTGAGATTATTTATTATCCTCCTCTGATTTCACTGACTGGTGGTAATAATATCTTCCATATTTCTGGTATTTGCATTGAGTCATTTCTGTTCCATGTGCTGGGTGTAGACTCAATGAACCAGGCAGGATTCAGTGATCAATCTCTCTCCATCTCCACCTACATAGATTACTTCTTAGAATCTTAACCCTCTCAGACCCATACCATTGTGTGGTTGTGTGTTCATCTTCACATTAGCTTACAGGTTATACTGTAAAATAAGTCCATATTTTAAGATTGACACTTGAGGCTTAGCGGCTCTAATAGTCAGTACTCAACTAACTATTCACATAACAAACATCTCAGTCAGTTTAGTTCATCTAAGTGGCCTACAAGTAGACTTATGCGCATGCAAAAGATAAATAAAACTGTGTGTGTGGAAAATGAAGCGCTGAGGGTGAATTCTTGGGTGACATGGAGAAGATCGTGTGTGTGTGTGGGGGGGGGGAGACAGCCAGCAACAAAGCACAGAAGAGAACAGAGTAAAACGTCGACTTACTATTGAAGCCTTAGATCAAATATCCAGATGGCAAAGATCCTGAAACTATTGCCGGTTTCAGAAGACTACACTTAATACTCAGAATACCATGCACTGGGACTGACGAAGAACAACAGAAAACGCTTGAGCAGTACGACCTTTATTCTTCAACCGACAACGAAACAGATTTACAATTGTTACTCAGTACCAAAGTCTGTAAATAAACGTTAATATAATGCACAACACTAATTCTGATTGTATTTCTCCAATCTTCTGTCAACCAGTACACGATTAGGCAATGATAGCCTTCTCGTCACCCACAGAATAGAGACCAGCTCGAATAAAAAAACGTTTCAGTGTTCACCAACATTGACACTTTATGTTCTAATCGAAATCCAAGGCAATAATAAGTAATAATAATCATTTCACATAAGTTATTACATAAGATAGCGAAAATGGTGAACGATGATGACACATTATATGTACAAAATCGAATAGAAAAAGGTATGCACGTTTTGAACCGTTCAGAAAACTGAATAACAATGAAAATTCTTATTATCCCCTTTAATTCCTTGAGCAACATAGGGCTTCAGCCAAACGTCTCCATCGCGTTCGGTTCTCTGCTACAGTTTTCACCTAGCTCCAAGTCTGTCCACAGGCTTTGATCTCCTCTTCACATCACCTCCTCAATGTCACCTCACCCTTGCACCGACGACCAACTCGCCGCTTCCTTTTCAGGTTCCACTCGAGCAATGGCTTGTTTAGTGATGTCACTTGATGGTTTTGTTTGCTCAAAGTATGATCAACCCATCTCCATTTCTCCCTGCTTATATGTTGCACAATCGATTCCTGATGGGTTGGTTCGCTCATTGTCAGAGATCCCTTCGTGTTGCTGATCTTTTCTGGCTGGCCATCTGATCTTAAATAGTACTGAGTGAAGATAGTTGTTAATGAAGTTCTGCAGTTTGTTCAAAGTGCCCATCGTGACGCGGCACCAAGTCTCTGATCCATATAGTAGGTAGCACTGACTTCACATTGGAGTTGAAAATCCGAATCTTATTTACATTTTCATGCTGAGTAGTGCTGTTGACCTCCACACAGACTTGGGAGTAATGAAAGCTTGTCTTGCTTTCCCTATCCTCACTTTGATGTCCTCATCAATTCCGTCTGCCTGTAGTTGAAACGATGCTTCCCAGGTAGGAGTTTTATTCTTTCACATTTCTCCCATTTATACTGTTGTTGTTGTTGCTGTGGATGTTGGCTGGTAATCTTCATTACCTCTGTTTTATCTATGTTCATCTGAAGTCCTATCTTCTCTGAATGGTACTTCTGCCAACTTGTTACTGATTTTCACTTGCATATCTTCCAGTTTGTGGGTAATCAGACATATATCGTCAGCGAAGTCCAGATCCCGTAAGTTGTTTTTGTGGGTCCATTTTGTGCCTGTTTCCCCGCTACCCACCGCTGTTTGTCGCATTACCCAATCTACTGCAATCAGAAGAATCACTGGAGATGGTAGGCGGCCTTGCCTTACTCCCGTCTTTACTTCCCCGCTTTGGATTACTTGGGATGCAGCACTGTCGTACAACTGTTTGATGAGATGTATAATTGTCGATGGCACTCCATAGTAGCGAAGTAGTTTCCAAATCACCTCTCAGTCGATGCTGCGCTATCGAAGGGCTTTTGAAAGTCGATGAAGTTGACATAGAGAGGTGACTGCCATTCCGAGCTTTGTTTAATGATAATCCGTATTGTGGTAACTTGATCGATACGTGATTTGTTTCTCCTTCCTTCCAGTCGAAGTTTTTTATCCAGGGCTTGTTTGATTCTCTTCAGGATGATGCGGCTTAGTATTTTGCTTGGGATGTACAGGAGCATAACACCACACTAGTTCTTGCATTGAATTAAGTCTCCTTTCTTTGGCAGTTTGAATAAGTATCCTTTCTTCCAATTTTCAGTTACTTTTCCCTCTTTGCATACCTCCCCCAATAATGGCGTCATCAACTCCGCTGTTGTCTCTGGGTCCATTTTCAGTGCTTCTGCTGGGATTCCATCTGGTCCTGCTGCTTTTCCAGCTTTTAGCATCTTGATTGCCTTCAGAACTTCTGATTTCTTCAGGGGGCTGATGTTCACTGGTAGTTCTGCTTCCGTTGTTAGTATTGTTGGGCGCGTTGTAGGTGGCGGTCGATTTAGAAGTCTTTTGAAGTGTTCAGCCCATCGTTTCCTTTGCTCCACTTCTTTGGTGATTGACTTTCTATTGGCATCCTTCACTGGCTTAATTTGTGTCGAGCTTTTCCTCGAAAGCTACCTAGTTGTTTGGTAGAGTATTGGCCCACTAATCCCATGATTTTACACCCGCTTCTGACATCCACACACCCCTATGAACTCTTCTATATATATATATATATATATATATATATATATATATACTACAGCTTGATAATATAAAGTCATTGAGTAGTCTCTTTGCTGAATATTGTTTACATAGTGATTAGATGTGTTTCATGTGCACGCTGACTTAACTTTAGACCCACGCGCATGCAACATAAAGAATGCTCATTAATTATGGGTAGTATCAGCACAGATAATTGCCTGCCACCCACATAAATATACATATACATTAGATCAACACTTTCAAATGAAACATAATATATTTATAATTATAGATGTCAAAATCCTACTTAGATGAATGTTTTACTGGTTGGTCTCTCACAATTTACTGACTAAAGTGACAAGCTAATTGAACTGTATGCATTCATTCATGAAGGCTTTCTGATTTTAGAACTTTTTTTAAAGTATTTATTTGTGTGGTCTGATATGCCAAGAGAAATGCGGAGAAAGAGAGAGAGAGAGAGAGAGAGTACCAACTGTGAGACAAATGTCAATCGAAGAGAGTATGTAAATATCTAAACAGTTAACTGGATTATTAATTAATGAAGACGTTAATGCCAGTAGTAAATCATCTTCACATTTGGAAGACTAAACAAGACAAAGATGTGAATAGGTAGGTGTGAAGATCAACAGTTTTCAAGTGGTCAAGACACGTACAGCTGTTGTTAGTTAAGTGGATAAATATATAATAACAGCATGAAAAAATACTTACCGTACAGAGACTGTGAAATATCTTTATTGGTCCCTAAGTATGCTCTTCATTAATATCAAGGTTCAAGCTAATTTTTTAAATGTATATTCATCGGATAAAGAAATTAGTGGATAATCGATGCCAGACATAAAGAAAGACAACTAATGCTGCTTATGATGTACACAAACAAATCTGTGTCATGCAGTTGTTGTTGTTGTTGTCAGGGTAATTATTAGCCATAGAAATCTATGCATACTGTATAAGCATGTACTGAACATTTTCAAATTAATGAGTTAAGAAAAATTTATGTATTGTAAAACTTCTCCGATGATATATGTCTGATTTCCCACAAACGGAAAGATATGCAAATGAAAAGCAACAAGTTACCGACAGAAGGGGAACCATCAAAGATAGGACTACAGGTGAACATAGAGAAAACAAAGGTGATGAAGATTCCTGGCCAACAACAACAGCAACAACAACATACAACAATCAGCATAAATGGGAGGAACTTGAAAGAAACAACCTCTTTTAGCTACCTACCTACCTGGAAAGCATCGTTTCAACTACAGGCGGACAGAACTGACGAGGGTACCAAAGCAAGGATAGGGAAAGCAAGACAAGCTTTCATTACTCCCAAGTCTGTGTGGAGGTCAACAGCACTACTCAGCATGAAAATGTAAATAAGATTCGGATTTTCAACTCCAATGTGAAGTCAGTGCTACCTACTATATGGATCAGAGACTTGGTGCCGCGTCACGAAGGGCACTTTGAACAAACTGCAGAACTTCATTAACAACTATCTTCACTCAGTACTATTTAAGATCAGATGGCCAGCTAGAAAAGATCAGCAACACGAAGGGATGTCTGACAATGAGTGAACCAACCCATCAGGAATCGATTGTGCAACATATAAGCAGGGAGAAATGGAGATGGGTTGATCATACTTTGAGCAAACAAAACCATCAAGTGACATCACTAAACATGCCATTGCTCGAGTGGAACCTGAAAAGGAAGCGGCGAGTTGGTCGTCGGTGCAAGGGTGAGGTGACATTGAGGAGGTTATGTGAAGAGGAGATGAAAGCCCGTGGACAGACTTGGAGCTAGGTGAAAACTGTAGCAGAGAACCGAACGCGATGGAGACGTTTGGCTGAAGCCCTATGTTCCTCTAGGAATTAAAGGAAATAATAATAAAAGTAGGCAAATAAAAAGGATACATAACCGAAACATAAGCAAGCTGTATACACATGTTCAGTCTGAAAATCTGATCAGTTTTGTACCAATCCGATACAAAATCAATTTGGTCAGATGCCTGATGAATTGAGCAAGACGTATCTGTACAGATGACTCCCTAGAAAATGAGCTAGGATACATCCAAAATACGTTGGTCCAAATGGGTTATCCTAGTAGATTTGTAAGGTGACACATGAATGCCAGGTACAATAAAGAAAAACCGACAACAGTTAAAAAGAAACAACTGTTCATGAAACTGCATTTTAATGGGGACGTGACTAGCGACGTCTTACATTTGAGATTATCGAGAGCGATAAAACGGACTTATACTGCCGCCGACCTCTATTTGTCATTTTCCAGCCGACCAATTTCGATTGCTCAAGTGAAAGATAAGCTACCTAGCTGTGCCGCTTCGATGTGTATCTATAAATTTAGTTGCTGCTATGGGGAAAGCTATATAGGCCGAACAACTAGTCAGCTTAACAAACGCATTAATGAGCATCTTCCTTCATGGTCCGGAAAAGGTCAAATAAAATCCATACGAAGTTCTGTTTTGGCTCATTTGATTGAGAGTGGTCACCAAGTGGACAAAAATAGTGCATTCAAAGTTATTTACCGCATCCCATCGAGTCTTTCGAACGGAATCAGAACCCGTCTTTTACACATAGCCGAAGCTATGGGAATTAATTCGAGAGAACAATCCTAGTCTTTGTATACAAAAGAAATTTGTTCTACCTTTATCTCTCCCTTGGCCTAGGTGAATTCTTTTCAAAACCCTCCTACCCTTTCTTATCATCCATCTCCTTCGTACTTTTATGATATTTATTTACACTCTGATTATCGTTCCATTTGATTTGACCTAATTTATTTATTTATTTATTGAATTGTCAACATATATGAAAATCTGATCAGTCAAACTAGCGATTTCGTTTCGGACTTTGAAGAGGAGTTTAAGCGTTTTAAGTCAACAATTCCAGAGTTATGCCACCAAGTATCTCAGTTCATAGTCTAAGTACAATAATCTTTTGACTAAATAACACAGAGAACAACTCAACCAACTGAGACGTAATAAGAACTTGCTGACCAATCGCACTGATTGAGGTACTAGCATAGTCCTAATGGATAGAAAAGTCTATATTGATAAAATGTTGGCAATCTTTCCAAACAATAACAGATTCATCAGATTTGATAAAAGAAAAGGATTAAACAGAAATAACTGAAATGCAGCTCACTGAGATATTGAGATAGCTAAGAATGATCAACTTATCTCTGAAAATGTCTATGAGAGTATTTCGACTAACTGGTTCTGTAACACCCCAACCGTACGGATTACCGAAACTCATAAACAGAGACTTCCATTGTACCCTATGCTGGACATTTCTGGATCTCTTTAACATCCGGCTGAAAAGTGGCTGGCAGAATGACTACAGCCTGTGAGAGAACGAATTTCAAGGTACTCTCATTGACAAACGTTCGAATTCGTCGACTGTATCTTAGAGGTAGAAGTGCATGATAACTGGATGATATCACTCGATGTTGAGTCTCTCTACGTAAATGTACCGATTACAGAGGTCATTTATTTCACATACAAGTACTTGGAAGACATCATCTGGATATTGGAATACCAACCTCCAAATCCAAAGATTTTTTACTTAGATGCATTCTGAAAGTCCAATTCACATCCAGTGATATAACTTACAGACATCAAAATGGCGTAGCTATGGGATAACCTTTAAGTTGGGTGCTTGAAGATATTTTCATATGAAATGGTCTATTGAAGTCGACCATAAACAGCTTTTTTTCTGTACAAAAGACACTTTGATGATACTTTTATCATTTGCGATAACAAGGGTGACCTAAACAAAGTCCTTCAAGTTTTTAATAACTATCAACCGACCATGAAATTTACAGTTCAAAACTAATAAGTCATTTTAATTCTCTTTTTCGCTGCCGTGATCTCCTTAAAATGTATGAAGGTGTGTTTCAATTTAGAAATTCTATAAAATAATGTTTTCTTATGTAGTATGTGTTTACTTTTCAATCACACTGAGACCATTTCATATGTTCCAACAGAAATGAATCACTACAGAATGAACGAATCACTATCTAGAATACAAAAGAAGCTAAGGAAAGAAAGAAAAGACTGATACCATATGTATAACGTGAAGGGAATCTAATCGTCCACTTACACATGCTTAATTTGAGCAATGCTATTTCATGATAATGCTGTATACATGCTTTTTCATCAGCAGAAATTTATTAAATGTCACTCGCTAATAGTCAGTTTTATTCTTGGAAATGTGTAGCAGGAGAAGGTAAGAGAATTGGTAACGGACTTTTTATTCAGAAAAATTACATCATATTTGTACACTTTTGTAGCTACATCCATGGTTGATTAGGTCAGCAGATAATAAACTGTTCTAATAGGTTGTTGATATTCTGAAAGTTAAACCTTGAGATTGTCGCCTGACCACAACGTAAGCTCTATGTATATTTGAGAAATTAGCGGTTCTACTTCTGTAGCCATTGACCCAAAACGTTATTCTCAGTTTTGGCTACTCTCTAGCAGTCAGCGTCTATACACTGCTGGCAAATCTTGTCAGTAGGCACACGCCACAAATACACATATACTTATATTAAAGGTATTTATCAGTTATTATTTTCATTGTGATAGGACCTCCTCATTAAGGTGTGAATTTTATGAGTGACTTTAAAGAATACCCTTACAAGATAAATTCCGCTAACTATTGGATACGACGATGGTATTCATATCGCCTCTTGAGCAAACATATACATCCATGTCAATATTGTAGCTACTTGTTTCCATTTCTGTTCATTTCAGAAAGTTAGTTAGTTAGTTCGTTAGTTAGTTAGTTAGTTAGTTAGTTAGTTAGTTAGTTAGTTAGTTAGTTAGTTAGTTAGTTAGTTAGTTAGTTAGTTAGTTAGTTAGTTAGTTAGTTAGTTAGTTAGTTAGTTAGTTAGTTAGTTAGTTAGTTAGTTAGTTAGTTAGTTAGTTAGTTAGTTAGTTAGTTAGTTAGTTAGTTAGTTAGTTAGTTAGTTAGTTAGTTAGTTAGTTAGTTAGTTAGTTAGTTAGTTAGTTAGTTAGTTAGTTAGTTAGTTAGTTAGTTAGTTAGTTAGTTAGTTAGTTAGTTAGTTAGTTAGTTAGTTAGTTAGTTAGTTAGTTAGTTAGTTAGTTAGTTAGTTAGTTAGTTAGTTAGTTAGTTAGTTAGTTAGTTAGTTAGTTAGTTAGTTAGTTAGTTAGTTAGTTAGTTAGTTAGTTAGTTAGTTAGTTAGTTAGTTAGTTAGTTAGTTAGTTAGTTAGTTAGTTAGTTAGTTAGTTAGTTAGTTAGTTAGTTAGTTAGTTAGTTAGTTAGTTAGTTAGTTAGTTAGTTAGTTAGTTAAACAACAATATTCAACTACCATTTGTCTAACTGATATGTGCTAAGATACCTGATATCTTCATTTTACATCAATATTTGTAAATCAGCTATTGAATTTATTGCGGAAAAATGTTTTGAAAAGTTGTTCTTCATCAAAACATATATTCCATGAAACAAGCATATAGAGAGGTGTAGTAAAATGAACACCATGTGATTTATACTAAAATTTCTGAAATACGAAGGTAGTTTTCGAAACAAATAGCAACACTAACCAATTTGTATGATTTAAACAACTTGTTATGGCTTTCTTTTTTTATTACAGCAACTGTTCGCTTTCATCAACTACTTTACGTTCCTTACCACACATTAACTTCATATAAGCTACTTAGATATTTTTCCAATCGTTCCGTGTGTTTGTGAATACTGTGAAATGTGGCGTATGAAATAATTAATCAACTCATATGGTATATACTAACTAACACCATCATTCTACTACATCTTTCTGTAGGCAAATTGTACAATGTCCAAAAACTGAAATTCAGCAATATCCCAAATAACATTATGATAATCACGTGCAGTTTTCGCTTCTAAATGAACAAAATGAGTGTAAGTGAAGTAGGACAACAATGAAGAGTTTCTATCATCAACCTCCACTTAAATGAATAAACTGTATGATCTGTTTGTTAAACTGAGATTTTCGAAGGTAATTTTTTTCTTTTTCGATATCTTAATGCGGTGATAACTGAAATTAGACTATATGACTTATTAAGCAGGATAATTACTGCCAAAGGATATCTCTGTATTATTAAATTATTATTCCCTTGGGTTCCAAGTGGAACATCGGGCTTCAGTAGCACATCACTTTTCCTATTCTCTGTGGTCCTATTAAACTGGCCACGATATCCACAGTCTTCCATCTCTTCCTCAAAGTGGCGGTCCCCTTCAAATCCTAATCGAAGAACACAAATTGGCTGTGAGAGGAAATAATATATACATACTTTCGTATCAATGCATGTAGATAATTATGAACACTAATTTGATTGGGATAATGTGTAAATTTCAAGTAGAGGAAACACCAAAAATGCCCAGGAATTCCTAAGAGCCTTGTACTCAAGTGAATCAGCCAGAGATCAGTAAACACATTAATTACTGTAGACCAGATTTACTACCAGCTAATAAAAATTAAATTATCCCATGACAAGAAATTTCGGATTTCATGTCAATAGAACATGATCAACAGGGTCGTAAATTAACAACCAGTCACGACAGTGGTCGTCAGGAGACACAATTACATCGTCATTCACGGAGAATTTAACTAAGTCCATTTAATACTAAAGCCTGTGGTGAAGAGGGATGTTGTCTAGAAAGGGGATGACGGAAGCTCCGGGAATTAGACCAACCACCTGCTCAAAGAACACAACTATTTCAGTATCATCCACCTGAGCCACAAATCTTCTCCATTATTACAACCATATTTCTTGATGAAAAAAAACAACTTTCATCCAGACTAAATGTACATGAAGATTTTTTCTAAAAATTAAAATAATCATTTCAATCGTGAATCACTTTTTCAAGGGTATGACTATTGGAAATTAATAAAATTAGAAACAGCAATGTCAGAGATAAGTGTTTAATTGTTTTAGTTTTCCCTCATAATTATCGCTACAAAAATGTTGAGCATCATTTTTATTTGATGTGATTTTTGTTGTTGATGCTAAATATCCAGTTTTCACTTCCTTTTCACCTTAAGTGCTTCTCCTCTTTCCCAACTCTTTGTTTCACTTGACCTCTTCAATTGGTAATTATTATTATTTCCTTTAATTCCTAGAGGAACATAAGGCTTCAGCCGTGCGTCTCCATTGCGTTCGGTTCTCTGCCAACATTATCACCTGGCTCCAAGTCTGTCTACAGGCTTTCATCTCCTCTTCACATAACCTCCTCAATGTCACCTCGCCCTTTCACTGGCTACCAACTCGCCGCTTCCCATTTGGTCTCCACTCAAGCGATGGCTTGTTTAGTGATGTCACTTGATCGCTTCCTCCATTTCTTCCTGCTTATTTGCTGCACAATCGGTCCCTGCTGGGTTGGTCCGCTCCCAGAGATCTCTGTTACTGATCTTTTCTGACGACCATCTGATCTTGAGTAGCGTTGAGCGAAGACAGCTGTTGATGACTGTGTGTAGTTTGTTTGAGGTGCTCTTTATGACGCACTGGCTAAGTCTCTGATCCGTATAGTAGGTAGCACTGACTTCACATTGGAGTTGAAAATCTGGATCTTATTTTCATTTGCATGCTGAGTAGTGCTGTTGACCTCCACACAGACTTGGGAGAAATGAAAGCTTGTCTTGCTTTCCCTATCCTCACTTTGATGTCCTCATCAATTCCGTCTGCCTGTAGTTGAAACGATGTTGCCCAGTGAGGTAGGTAGGTGAAGGAGGTTATTTCTTTCAGATTCCTCCCATTTATGCAGGCTGATTGTTGTCTGGTGTTGTTGATGGTGTTGGTGTTGCTCAGGAATCTTCATCACCTCTGTTTTCTCAATGTCTACCAGTGTAGTCTCTTGTCAATGGATTAAATTTCTGTGATCATTACTTTTTAAAGTTGTCTGACTTCTGTGTGAGCACAAAATGAATATCTCTCATTTCGAATCAAGGAAGCTTATTTAAAGGAAAGTACATAGCTTGAAAGTATGTTCAACTAGAACTGCTTTAAGTTTTACCAGCGATATAAATCACTCAGTAGGATAATGAGTTTCATTCAGGCTACACTTCTCTTTCGCTGATTACACTCTTACTCGATTTCTGACTCCGTGTCTGTCTACAATTATTAGCTTAGATTTATTTTCATTTTTTTCAGCTTGCTATACTTCAGAAACTAACTCGTCATTTATAAGGTTATTTCAATTAATACTTTAGCTTAATTAAGAAGTTTTGATAGTAATAATAATGATCTTATTCGAGGTTGAGACAAACTGTGAGAGAAAATAGAACAGAGACGATCACAGTATTCTTAAGCAAATAAGTTAAGAATTTAGTGAGAAATTTTACCTTACCTTTCTAGTCATGTGGTGGAAACACGGTGGGAAAATGATCACTCATTGAGAATTTAGCCATTAAGGAGCAGTCACTTTGACATTTGACAGGCAAAGATACAATCAGATCGTCAGCATATTTAACAAAATTACTGTCATTTGAAGATGGTAAGTCATGTAGAAGGAAAAAAGAAGAGAGAAGTGGGGAGAGTACAGCACCTTGGGGGACACCAGCTTCAGCGAGCACATCAGAGGAGGATTTACCTTTGTATACATTGTATTGCATTCTGTTTGAGAAATAGGAATGCAAGCATTTTGTGACCCAGGACTCAGTTTGTGTCATCGAGAGCTTATTTAGCAAGAGACATCTAGGTACAGAGTCGAAAGCAGTATCTAGCTAAAGTCGGTTGCGCATTAGCGCATATATCAGTCATAATTTTACTACATAATGCCTACCATAAACACGCTAAAAGATACTTCTGTAGAGGTGGACTTGCTTATTTTTATTTCTAATACCCACATTCTATTACAAAGCGTTCAGTGACGTAGTTTACCAGCATGATGAATAAAAAGAAAAGATTATTAATTGTTATCAAAATTATTATTATTATTATAAATGGCGTTACCTATTTATCATTTCACACATTTGTGACGTACATCAACGTCGGATTGTATTTCAATGGGTGTCATTTATTTTGACACAAGTATAAATATTAAACTAGGCGGCACTTTTATTTACGTAAAAAAGATGTAGGCATACCTGACGATGGTGAAAATTGCACAGTCAGTAGAAGTAAAACAGAAAAAAAGAAAAACTAAACGAGAAATAAAATACAGTTGCTAAGGTGTAATAAATTTAGCTTTTGTAAAACTTTGATTTATACCAAGAAGAACACGTACAACATGATACTTAACTAACTAGCTGCTAACCAACCGTTTGATTAATTACTGAAATGATAAATTATAGCGTCAACTTTTAACTAACACAAAAATTAGGTTAAGTTCTTTTTTTTTTCTGCAACAAGTCTCATATTATAGACATTCTTCATGTTTAATCACACTCCACTGACCATGACCTTCTCTTTTTAACGACTCATTTGACACCTTTAAAAGTGTGTATCTCAGTCAAGTTGAATTGTTTAGGTAAGTAAAATACCCTATCACAGATTGAAATAAATGCCGGTGGACATACACTCATGGAAATGCCTAATTTCGAAGCAAATTAAACATTTTGCTTTGTATAAAAGCAGGATAAGCGGAAAATCAGGAATTAAGCATTCTTATCATTCATCAAAGAACATTTATCGACGGGTTTTCGATAGCGAAATTCGCCTTTAAGTGAGACAGCTGTCAGAAATATCTTTCAGTACAACAACTAAGTTTGATGACGTATCCATCACAAAACATTAGATTCCTAGAATAAACAATACGAATTAAAGCGGAAAATTGTGTATAATGTGTTTCAGTATGTACTGATCCCGTTTTCAATGACAGTACATCATGCAAAAGTGCATGAAACGCTGCTTGGAATTTTCCAGTTATGAATTTATATATCCATTAGCACAGGTTCAGTAAGAGTTTACAAACTATTAAGAAAGAATAAATACATGCTGCATGACAAAAAATAATATTGATGTTAGGTGCATCAGTCAAGTGACTGGTGGTAAAAGGTCCCACACTTTTGTGACCATAATAATGAAAGAAATATTTTTATTAACCATATTAATCTTGTTTTAAATTACATTGAATCAACCAACGATATCGATAGACGATTACATTTTAAAAGCATCATAAAGAGAGAGAGAGACAGTATGCATTATTATTATTTATTATTATAGTTTCATTGGGTTCCTAGTGGATCATACGGCTTCAACTGCACGTCTCCACTTGCCACTTCTGTCTTCTGCTCTACTTTTCACCTCCATCCATGTTAGTCCATACTCTTTCAACTCGTCTTCAAACGATCTCCCCCGTGTCACTTACCCTTCCACCGACGTCCCACTCGCCGCTTCCCTCTCGGCCTGGTTCCACTCGAGCTATGGCTTGACGCTCGCGCGATGTCACCCAGCGGCCTCCTCATTCAGCGAGTGTCCAATCCATCTTAATCCACTTTCTCCTGCATATTAGTTAGGCGGCGATTGGTTCTTATTTTGTTTGTTATTGCCCATAGTTTCTTGTTGGTGATTCTTTCGGGCCCGGCCATCTGATCTGATCTTCAGTAAAGAACCTCTATAGAAGCCGCTATATAAGTGACTACAATTCAAAGGTGGTAGATACATACTAAGTGAAATAATAACCAACAAGTCGAGAAAATCGATTCAAAGAACGTTTAATGCTGGTAAGCTGCAGTTTTTTTATTCTATACAATCCGTTGTGATTCCGAAACTGAAAGACGAAGTACCAAGTTTAGACACCTCCAGTTGTATCTATCCATCCAACTGCTGATGTGTGAAGCTGATTATATTGGACTTTGCCGTGGAACTTCATTTTTCGTGTCCATGAACACCTACTATTGTGGCTTAAATGAAGCTTTTGTTAAAACTACCAACAGTCCTATATATTAGAACTTCACATCTAAACAGACCACAAAGCTAGAATTGAAGAGTCTTTCTTCTATAAATTCATAAATTCAGTGTTAATCCCCTAAATTTAAGTGATATTGAGTTTATTGTTATATTAATGCCAATCACCATCAAGGGGAAGGATTTGAAAGAGGTTACTTCATTTACTCATCTAGAGAGCATCGTCTCAACTACAGGAAGTCGGAACGGACGACGATGTCAAATCGACTGAGAACCGGAAAGGCGAGAGACACATTCATCAACCTGAAACCAATTTGGAAATCTTCGTCACTCAACTCAGCATCAACAACAAAATTCGGTCGGATTTTCAATACAGACAACGTCAAGTCAGTCAGCTCTTCTATACGCATCAGAAACTTGGTGGGCGAGTCACAAAGAATATTTCCAACAGCCTGTTGCAGACGTTACGTTTATCAACAACTGTCTTCGCTGGATCTATACTGAAGATCAGATCAGATGGCCGGGCCCGAAAGAATCACCAACAAGAAACTATGGGCAATAACAAACAAAATAAGAACCAATCGCCGCCTAACTAATATGCAGGAGAAAGTGGATTAAGATGGATTGGACACTCGCTGAATGAGGAGGCCGCTGGGTGACATCGCGCGAGCGTCAAGCCATAGCTCGAGTGGAACCAGGCCGAGAGGGAAGCGGCGAGTGGGACGTCGGTGGAAGGGTAAGTGACACGGGGGAGATCGTTTGAAGACGAGTTGAAAGAGTATGGACTAACATGGATGGAGGTGAAAAGTAGAGCAGAAGACAGAAGTGGCAAGTGGAGACGTGCAGTTGAAGCCGTATGATCCACTAGGAACCCAATGAAACTATAATAATAAATAGTAATAATATATGGGCTTCTTGTTAGCAGATACACAAGAATTCTTTTCTACTATTTGGCTATGTGTTTATTGGTTCACCTGTAATGAAAGCCTAGGTTAATAAGTACTGTTAAGTACTTGTGGTTTGGTTACGATTAAGATACAACATTTATAGACTAATCCTTAGTCTTATGTGATTCTTTGAAAATGATGTACAATATTAATGAGAGACACCTCCAATAAGCTTAAATCCTTTCATAACGCTATCCAAATCCCAAGAAAAACAGCCACAAAATGCAGATTCTTAAGACAGTATCACATTATTACTATCTCAGGCCGTAAGGTGACTCGAAATAGAACCAGGAGGCACCAGAAAGCCGTTCCGTTCCCTCTCTTTTTTGGATTCTTCAATTGTACGCACTCATGACCTCAGAGGGAGTGGAAGCCAGGACGTTCGGGTCATAAGACCATCTCGTATACCATTCAGCCAATGGAGCAGTGGAAGAGGTCATTAGTGTCTCCTGCTGAAGACTATCAAGCAAGTACGAAGCAACTGCTTTGTACTCCGTAGTCTTCAGCAGCTCTTTATAACTGAATTAAATTTGTAATCATTCATGAAACTAATCAAAACTCCTCAAAACACAATATAAACTATGCCAACTATATACATCAATTTAGACTTTTTTAACTTGTAAGAAATTATATTTGTAAAATCTCAGCGATATTGAAATAAGCAATTCCAATGATTCGTTCGGCAATCTGGTCCGAACTTATGTTGCAAATAGCATCCCAGTGATTTTTGTATTTTTTTTCCAGCAACATACATCTCTAAAAAAAGACGTGAATACCACAATAATTCTTCATAACTCTGGGTATATTTTCTCGTATGTATTTCTTCTGCTGGTTTTATATTCATGTATGCATCGAATAACTGTGGAAATATTTTCATGTTATTTTTTCTGCTACTAGTAACAACAATCTATTTTAGTATTAGTAGTAAAAATGTCCTTTTTTCTATTTCATCATCTTAGTGTTTTTCATTAATTACGTGGTTTCGCGCAGAAGAGTATAGAAATAGACAATCATGCTACTGCACGACGATGGTACAGCGGTTAGAACTCTCGTCGACTATGCACATGGTCCGAGGTTCGATCCCCTGCTGTTACACATATGTGATATCAACCGGTCGGCCTGCAAAATTTGGGCTAACGATATCATATGCTGAAAATTACATACTTGTACCAAAAGTCCTGTTTGGAATTAAGTTATGATAAAAATAAATAAATAAACGGTATGACAATTTAAAGAAGCAAGTCTATGTCTAGTGTCACATCGAATTCGTTTACAAACTTGAATACATTGAAACAAATTCTTTCCTAAATTCCAGTGGATATTTTTTTTGATTACAGCTTGATCCCACACATTACTTTTTGTTAAAAGTATGAATATTTCAGCATGTGATATAGGTAGCCTAAATTTTGCAGGCCGACCATAGATATCAGGTGTGCGCCGGCAGAGGATCGAACCCCGGACCGTGTGCATGGTCGGCGAGAGTCCTAACCCCTGTGCCACCGACGCACACGCTGCAATTCGAGGTAAAATGGTAGTGATATTTATACTAGCACCGCTGACACTATTAATAATAACAATAACTATTCATCAGCATTCACAAACAAGCTTTTGTTGCTTACTGTGTGGCTATGTTTAAAGCATACCAGCAATTTTCATTTATTTTCAAGGATTAGTTTGTAAGGATTCGAGTTGTGTTTACGAGTTTGACAAAGGATTCATTTAAGTAAGAGAAATATTGAAAACCAGCACTGGAGTACTGGCCAACTGTTTTGTCAGCCTACTTTGGGAATCATCGGCAGTACGCACCGCCCATCGCCAGGGGAAAAACCCTGGACTTTCCGGTTACAGGGCAAGTTCGTATACTATTCAGCCACTTGGACCCGACTCGATGCTCCATGAACTGTGACCGGAATGTCCTGGGTTCACCCCCTGCCTAGGGGTGCATAACGCCGATGATTCCCAAAATAGATTGACGAGACAGCTGTCCAGTACTCTCTGGTTTTCAATGGTTCTCTAACTGATACTGTAACAACAGAAGACAAGGACTGGCAACAGATCGTTTTATTACGAAAATCAACACGTATTTATATATATTTTATATGCATTAATAAGGCTTATGCAAGCAGAAAAAGGCAGTCTTCTGATTGGTTGTTTCTCGGAAGTTAAGCAGACAAACACAGTCTTATGATTGGTTGTTTTCGATATTTCTCGGAAAGTAGAGCCATCTATCTGCGAATCATATTTGTCCACATTTAAGTTTGCTGTGATTGGTTGTTGAAACAGCCTTGTTCATATTTTCTCACGGCCCATATTAGTGACCTAGACATTAACGTAGATTAGTGCCAACCAATCGGCTAGCAGCCTGCTCTCACCACACTCGTCCCCCCGTCAAATAGCTTCGTGCGCAGACGTTCCGACCTTCTGGGTGCTACATCCTCTAGTTGAGGATTGTTACTGACCGGCTTGTCCCACTGTACCCATCTTTGGAGCTGACTGGCGTTAACTCGTTTCTGTTTATCACCTCTTCGGATGGTATATACTTGACCCCGTCTTTTTGTGATTGTGTATGGTCCTTCCCACTTTGGAAGGAGTTTCCGTGAACCTAGCCCGCCTCCAACTGTATATCTCCTGTCTCTACACTTCACTTGGTCCCCGACTGCAAAGGTAATGCACTGCGTCCTTTCTTTCATCTGAGACTTCGTGACATCACTGCGCTGCTTCCGTATTACATTCTTGACTGCCTCTTTCCTCTCTGCTTTTAATTTCGTCGTACTCCACTTTTGGTGCATGGGCCAGGTCTCATTGTGTACCGGTAATCGTGGTTTTCTACCATACATCAGTTGGAAGGGTGACTTCTTCGTTGTTTCCTGAGTGGTAGCCCGATGTGTTAGTAAAATCAGTGGAAGCTCCGTTTCCCAGTTCCCGCCCTTCGAAGCCAGCCACTCCTTCAGTGTACGGTTGTTTCTCTCCGTTAGGCCATTCGTTTGTGGATGGTATGGGGTCGTTCTGATCCTCTTGATGCCCAGCTGTTGCAAACGGGAAGTAAACTCTTCACTCTCGAAACAGGGACCTTGGTCTGTCAGTATTGTCTTCGGTACGCCGTGGTCTGCAACAATGTGTCTAACTACTGCATCTGTCACGGTTCTTGCACGTTGGTCTGGGATTGCTACGGCGTCTACCCATCGTGTCGCGTGTTCCGTCATCACCAAGAGGTACTGATTACCATTGGATGTCTGAGGAAATGGACCCATGACATCTACGGACCACAAGTCACCTATCGCGGTAACTGGAATCGACTGAAGTGGTGGTCGTATATACCGGTCACCTTTCATCAGCTGGCACCGTGGACATCCAAGTACGTATCTTGCTACGTCTTCTCTCATACCTGGCCAGTACATACTTTGTCTTAGGAGGTCGGTCGTTCTGGCCACGCCTGTATGCGCTAGCTGGTGACATTCTTCTATCATGTCGTGGCGCGACGATTGAGGTATGACAGCCAGCCAGCTTCCGTCGTTCTCTCGCCAGGTCAGAGTCCCGTAGGCATTCACTCTGAGTCGATCCCTCTGTCTGAGTAGTGTGGTTAGCTCCTTACTCGCCGTAGTTTGATCCACTTCTATTCCGTTGGTGATCACCTGTATTACTGTATTCAGCGTATCGTCCAACCTCTGCCTACGTGCAAGTCTTAGTGGGTCTTGTTCTACTGCATGCACTCCGTAAGCGACCTCGGGCAACTCAGACTCATCTTCTGGTCTCGATAACAAATCTGCCAAGACATTTTCACTTCCAGGAACGTGTGAGATCGTAAAATCGTACTCCTGAAGACGCAACATCCACCGTGACAACTTCCCCCGTGGGTCTCTCGCTGTCTTCAAAAATTGTAGCGGCTTATGATCAGTTTCGATGTGGAACCGCCGGCCGAGTAAATAAGGTCTCCATTTGTCGACTGCCCATACCATTGCTAAACATTCTTTCTCTATCGTTGAATACTTTCTCTCTGTGAGGGTCAAAACCCTACTGGCATACTCAACGATTCCCTCGTCCTGTCTTAGGACCGCACCTATAGCGTAGTCACTGGCATCTGTGCACACTGTGAACTGTCTTCCTGGCACAGGTAGTTTTAGCGTCATTTGTTGGTGGTCGAGCAGCTGTTTAATTCTGTCGAATGTCCTCTGCGATTCTTCCGACCAAACAAACTTTGGCTCACCTAGTAGCCTGTATAGAGGGGCTGCTATCTCATTGAAGTTCTTCACGAAGCGACTATAAAACGCTGCTCTACCCAAGAATTGTCTCAGTTTTCTCTTTGAATTCGGGGCTGGAATCGTTTTAATCGTCAAAATTTTCTCCGGCAGTGGTTTAATCTCACCATTTCCCACTTTATGTCCCAACAGAGTAACATTCTTTTTGGCTATCTGAGACTTGGTTTTGTTGACGCGTAGTCCAAACTCTTCGATGCGTCGCAGCACGGCTTCTACATGGTTGACGTGATCGTTTTCGTTTTGACTGTATATGACGAGATCATCACCATAAACCTCCACGTTTTTCAAGTTCTTAAGTAATAGCTTCATCAGTCGTCTGAACGTAAACGGTGCACCTGCTAGTCCAAACGGCATGCGTTTAAATCGATATTGTGTCTGACCCACGATGAAAGCCGTCTTATCTCTATCACCTTGTTTTATCGGTATCTGCCAGTATCCTGAGCGAAGATCGAGAACCGAAAACACATTCGCACCTTGTAGGCGATCTAAAGTTTCTACCACTGTTGGCATGGCACACGGTCTTAACTCTGTCATACTGTTTAACTGTCGAAAATCAACACAGAATCTATACTTCCCATTCGCTTTTTTTACTAACAGCACTGGAGAGTTGTACGGGCTATCAGCTTCCTCAATAATATCATCTTTTAACATCTCTTGCACTTGTCGCTCCACTTCGCCTTCCAGATGACATGGAACTCTTCGCGTTAAAAATGACCTTACTTTCGGATCACTTAACGGAATTTCATGATTCACCTTATCGCAATAACCGTATGGGTCGCCATCTCCAGTGAACAGATGATCGTATTTATTAATTAACTCTGTCACATTGTGTACCGTCGACAGCTTAATCGCTGCTATCTCGCTGGTCTCATACATGTTGATATGCCCGTATTTCGTGATCACCACGTTCGCTTGCGTGTCGATTATTGCACCAATCTCACGCAGAAAATCCGCTCCTAATATCGTTCGCTGTAGTTCGGGTACAACAATGAAAGGAAACGTCACCTCGCAGCCACCAACAACGACCGTACAGTTCGATCTACCCGTGATACGCAACACATACCCGCCTACTGTTTGTACTGTCAATGAACACGGACTAACACTCTTACATAAATTCTTATCTATTAACGACACGGCCGCCCCTGTATCTATCAAACATACTACTTCTCGATCATTCACTCGCAACTTCGAATACAGAGCCCTTTCTCAATAGCCCCCACTAAATCTAGGTTCATACGAAAGAAAGAACAAGCATTATACCGTCTGAAATTTTTTCTTTTTCGCCTTTCTGGGCAGTATCTTCTCCAGTGTCCCGGCTTACCGCATTCAAAACACCGGTCTTTTCTATCAGCCAACTTTAACGCCGCCACTTCCCGCTGCAATGCTTCAATTTTCTGCTCATATTCGTTTGGTTTTGGTTGGTCTATAGCGGCTACCGTTGTGCTCAGCAGCTGTCTGGTCACCTTCGCCAGCTCACTAATATCCATCGGCTGCGTTGCGTTAACCAGTTGTAATCGCTGAGAAATGTGGTCTGGGACACTCTCGATGAATTGGGAAGACAGTAACTGCGCTTCTGATTCTTCATCTAAAGTGGGAAGCGCGCGTCGAAGTAGATTAGTCAGTTTCACCGCCAACACTAGCGGGTCTCCATCAGGTCCAAGCTTCATTGACCGGAACTGCTGCATTGCTAGCTGTCTGTCTGTTTCGCTGTCAAACTCGGACACTAGTCGTTCAACCAATTTCTTCCAAGACGCTGTGCCATTTGACCTGTCTACGCTGTCATATGCAGCCTTCGCTCGGCCTCTCAACAGCGTCCCCAGGACAACTGCCTTCGCCGCCTGCTCCTTGACACCCACCAGCTCAGCAACGGCCTCGAAGTCACGTAAGAAGCTCCGTATGTCTCCTTCTTCAAACGCAGCTGGCCACGGGATCTTCATTTTTTGGAGGCAGCGACACCAAATGTAACAACAGAAGACAAGGGCTGGCAACAGATCGTTTTATTACGAAAATCAACACGTATTTATATATATTTTATATGCATTAATAAGGCTTATGCAAGCAGAAAAAGGCAGTCTTCTGATTGGTTGTTTCTCGGAAGTTAAGCAGACAAACACAGTCTTATGATTGGTTGTTTTCGATATTTCTCGGAAAGTAGAGCCATCTATCTGCGAATCATATTTGTCCACATTTAAGTTTGCTGTGATTGGTTGTTGAAACAGCCTTGTTCATATTTTCTCACGGCCCATATTAGTGACCTAGACATTAACGTAGATTAGTGCCAACCAATCGGCTAGCAGCCTGCTCTCACCACAATACCAATCCATCATCATACTCGAAAAACAAATCTAATCCTTACAAATTAACTCTTGAAAATTTCAAGAATGCTGCTGATATTATTAGTATTACACAGTTGTTTCAATTCTACTCTCATCATTTACTTCAGTTGATTATCTCTTGGTTAAATTTATGTGCAACCATGTGTTCATTTATTTGTCCACCAATAAACTGACTGCCCAGTTAACCTTCTAAATATGTACAAGCTTAGACAGAGTGGCGCCAAATCAATAAGTCATGCATATATATATATACGGAACATTTGTGTATATGTATGCCTAGACAGATACAGAAGTATTTGTGAGCAAATTAATGTAAAATTAACTGTAATTTTATCTCTCTCTCTCTCTGGCTTGTTTTTGTCTTTATCTCTGAAAAACAAAAACCATGGTTGAAATTTGTGACGCAGGAATGCAAAGAAACACTGTATTTTTAGAAGTAAAAACGAGACAATTTTCATTTACTACCCAACATCAAATAAAACTGATAATTTGGTAACAGGATTTTGTCATGAGCTGACATTGGTTAGAGAACCATTGGAAAACCTTTACGGAGTACTGGACAGCTGTTTCGTCAGCCTAGTTTGGGACTCTTCATCAGTACGACCCACCACCAGGGTTAGAACCCAGGACCTTCTGGTTACAAGACCAGCGAGCTCGTAGACCATTAAGCCACTAAGACCCGATCCAATGGCCAGCTGATGAATTCTAACTTCTGCCAAATCACGATATAGCGCAACCGCTAGCCAATGTCTTTGGCGAGTATTTGTCCTCTCACCTGACCTGCTGCACCCTACTGGTCACGACTTCCCACGAGAACCCCAGGTAACTGCCTACCTGAATAGAGCCAGTCGCCAGTGAGCATCTCATTGGTATTCAAGTGTTGGTTTGTAGGAATTTGGTTGATTGGTAACAGAATTTCATCGTGAAGTGACATTGGGTTTCTGGGTTCGTCCTGGGTTCGAATTCCGGTGGGTGCGTACTGATGAAAAGTGCCATACTAGGCTGACGAAACAGCTGCCCAGTACTCCCAGATTTTCCAATGGTTCTCTAACCAATGTCAGCTCATAATGAAATCCTGTAACCAATCAACCAAATCTCTACAAACCAATACTTGAAAACTGATAATTAGCACAATAATCAACGAAGAGACTCTTTTCAACGAATTCATTATCAAGCTGTACACCCGTATATATATATATATATAAGAAAGATACAGGTAAAGAGGATAATAATAATAATAATTTGCTTTATTCCAAAACAGTACTTGTGATACAGAATGGAATTCTCAGCATTTCACCACGCTATCGCATCCAGTTAGTACATTATCAATAAATAAGATTAAGAGTAATCTTGGTTAGTTTTGACAACAATATATTAGCATGTTGGTACAAAAGCCAAAATTGAACAGAATGTTTGAAGGTGTTAGGAAAGTAGATACTAGCATATTTACTAGCGTAAACGGTAACAAAGAGGTCGACATATACAGAGTGTGAAAGAACGATAAAGAATGTTTTAAGTAGAGTTTGTTAGGAGGAAAGAAGCAAAGCAGCACATAACAGAAAAAAAGAGAGAAAGAAAGCGTTGTACCTATAAATGTTATGTGTTGGAAAGACGAGATTCAGTTATTCTAGTGATTATTCAATAAGCTATAGGTATCACGCCTAATGATTTCTTTATCGCACAAAACACGAGCTAAGTAGGGTATGGTTGAGTTTTTGTAGTTTCTAGTGTGGGCATATACTTTTCTACATAGGCTTCTGGTTCTGCCTGATGAGATACATACAAGGGGAGAGTTGTGAATGAAGAGGGTGGTGTGAGTCAGATAAAATGGATTGAGCCCATTTTTCAGGTGAGTCCAAGTGCCTGTCGACCATAATATTAACAAACTGGTTCAGTGTTACGTAGCTTACCCTGATGACAACCTTTAACACCCTACGTAATAAGACATAGTCCTTCTTTAGTAGCCCTGGAAAAACTAAGGGGGAACAATAGAGAACAATGGACAGGATGCAAGAGTTAACGAATAGTAGGAGTAAGGTTTGGGTTATTCCAGAGTGTCTTAACTTCTTGATGTAGAAGGTAAGACGGAATATTTTCATCAAGATATGAGACAACCAGTTAAGATCTATCAGCAGATAGAATGACGCCAGTATACTTAATTTCCGACTTCGTTTCTATTTTAGTACCATCTATGTTGCACACCTCGTGAGTTCTAACCAGTTTGCTTAGGTAAGATTTATGCCTAAAGGTGAAATTGACTGTTTGACATTTAGAGGGATTTAAGGTGAGATCGTTTTCCTTGTACCAGTGGCTGATTTCTGATAAAAAGCCATTTAGTTTGAAGCAGTCACTTTGACACTTGGCAGGCAAAAATACAGTCAGATCGTCAGCATATTTGACAAATTTAATATCATTTGAAGATGGTGAGTCATGTAGAAAGAAAGAAAGAAGTGAGAAGTGGGGAGAATACAGTGGCTTGAGGGACACCAACTTCAGTGAGCACATCAGAGGAGGATTTACCTTTGTATACATTGTATTGCATTCTGTTTGAGAAATAGGAATGCAACCAGTTTGTGACCCAGGACTCAGTTTGTGTCATCGAGAGCTTATTTATCAAGTGACGTCTAGGTACAGAGTCGAAAGCCACTGAATAAAGATTTCGGACTTCGAAAAAATTGAATGGTGTGGATTTTAATTTTTACCAAAGTATATTACCGACATACGTAGCTCATTAACTTCAACAAGTGAGGCAATCATTTCATTAACCTCTTATCTATTAGCACCATCATCCGCATTCAAAACAAGAGAATTGATAATTCACTAGAGTATAACATCATTTAATTTTATGACAATATTACACACTGCGTCTCTCAGTGTTATAAGCGAAATGAAAGCCATGAAGTCTCGATTGTAATCATGACAATTATTGCGTCTTTAGTGTTTAACTCTGAGTATCTTGCAGACACGAATCACACCAAACAAGTGAATTATAAAGCTACTATTTTTATAACACAGATTTAGTAAAGTTTGTGATGCTGTTTGGCATATGCATACCCCAGGGTATTCATATATGTATATAAATATATATATATTCTGCCTTCTCGGTAGGCAGATGTTTTTGCCAAATCGTTACATTTTCTCATGCAAACCATGTACACTTATTGTAGACAGAAAATTTCATAATTTCAAAATAATCATTGATATATGAAACAAACTAAATGCATTAAAACACAAAAAAAGAGTAGTATAGTTCTTATACAGCACAATATTTAATGAGTCATGCGTCAAATGAATACTAGTCTACAGTTGTTTATTATTTAATGATAGAATTATAAAATGAAAATCTGTGCAAACCAATATTTGAAAATAAATCTAGTGCTCAGTAGTGATTAACTTCAAAATGAAATACCTGAAGTTCAGGTGAGAAATCGCCACTAAATGAAGACCACTAAGTCGGGTGTGAAGACAGATACACGTTGACAACGTCGGTTGACAGTGGCGCGATATATACATAGCGAACTGGCAGAAGTTAAAATTTATGGAGTATTGAATTAGTGTCCTAATGGTTGAGTGGTATACGGGCTAATTAACAGTAGCTCTCGGCTTCGATCCCTGGCGAGGTCATTTACGAAAATCACTATGGAGTCCTAAACAAGCATGATACAGCTGTCCAGTACTCTCTAGTTGTAACTGACTCTCTAATTGATTTCAGTTGGTAATCTAACTAGAATGATAAACTACAGTTATCTCCGAGTAGATCTGATTGACTTGGATGTTATAAGTGAGACAGTAAGCAAACGAAACTATTTTTATTTTTTATTCCTTTATTTTTCCAGTGGAACGTAGGGCTTCAAGCTAGAGGCCTAGAGTTTCAGTAGTAGTGGTGTTCATTTCTACGGGATGAGGTTGATAGCCTAATACCCAACCTTCCTTCTTTACCATTTTTATTACTGGCTTAGCTAGGTAAAGGAGTGCGTCGGCTGTTGGTCAAACCCAGGGCTACATGCATGGTTGGCGAGCATTCTACCGCCGTACCTCCGACGCACACAAGCAAATGGAACTAGTTATTCACTAATATATATTAAGTTCAGATTCTTTGAACTGAATACAGCATAACAATTCAGTATAAATCCTGCAAAAAGGGAACTGATGGTTTGTTGCTTTTCCAGCTGCAGTTCTTCAGTTTAATAGCGGTTACATGCGAAAACATAACCCAAGTTTCTTGACTATGGTTAAATCCATGAGGTCATGAGGTTGTGCAACTCAAGTATAAAATCTGGTGCCTTCAAGCTTTTTCTTTTGAAAATTACATTCTCGTATAGTCATACACAAATGAATACTTAGATCAAAAGTTGAATTGATAAAGTGTAAAATATAGTGAACATTTCTCAAATCACATGTCTACCAATTTATACTTGAAAATATACAGATATATGTATTCATCTACTTAGAAGTCGGTAGCACAGCGGTAGAATGGTTGCCAACCACTCATGTAGTCTGTGGTTCGATCCACGGCCACAGACTCACTCCTTTACTTCGCTAAGCCAGTAATAAGACTGTTAAAAAGGGAAGGTTTGGCATTAGGCTGGCAACCCCATCGCGTAAAAATAAGTACCACTGCCAACGAAACTTCGAAGCTCCTACTTGAATTCTTATGTTCCACTGAGAACGTAAAGGAGTAAAAAGAATTTTATGTATTAACACATCAGTGTGACCACTTCGTTACTTTTTCTGAAGTTCATTTTCTTTATCTGTGTGTCAACAGGGAGTGTATTCACTAAAGATGCTAGAGTGTATCAAAAAATGCATGAACAGTAGTTAGTTTTACTTATTAACTTTGCAACAGTTAGCATAAATGGGAAGAACCTGAATGAAACAATCTCCTTTACCTACCTACCAGGTGAGCATCGTTTCAACTACAAGCGGAACTGACCGGGATATCAAAGCAAGAATCGGGAAAGCAATACAAGCTTTCATTACTCTCAAGTCTGTGTGGAGGTCAACAGCACTACTCAGCATCAAAAATAAGATCCGGATTTTCAACTCCAATGTGAAGTCAGTGCTACCTACTATACGGATCACAGACTTGGTGCGTCATGAAGAGCACCTCAAGCAAACTACAGACCTTCATCAACAGCTGTTTTCGCTCAATACTACTCAACATCAGATGGCCGGCCAGAAAAGATCAGAAGCAGAGAGGGATCTCTGGCAATGAGCGAACCAACTCAGTAGGAACCGATTGGACAACGAATAGGCAGGAAGAAATGGAGATGGATTGGCCATACTCTGTAGAAACAAATCATCAAGTGACATCACACACCAGGCCATCACTTGAGTGGAACCCGAAAGGGAAGTGGCGAGTTGGTTATCAGTGGTCGGGTGACTTGGAGGAAGTGATGTGAAGAGAAGATGAAAGCATATGAGCAGGCGTGAAGCCAGGTGAAAACTCTACCAGAGAACCGAATGCAATGGAGACGTATGACTGAAGCCCTATGTTCCTCTAGGAATTAAAGGAAATAATAATACTAAATAATAATAATAAAATGAATCTACAAAAATGGATTTTGATGCTCACTGTGCTTAAATCCAGTCTGAAGTTACAAATTATTTTCAATGAAATGAGTCTGCAGCACAATGTCAGAGTTTGATGCATTTGAAATCACTCTCTACATGGATACACATACCTCCTGTACGCATTCTTCTTTTCTTTTAACGAACAGATACACAGTCATCCTCTAAAATTATCATGTCATAATTCTGATCACTTTCTAGTTAAATAAAGTGATTAAGTCTGTATCAGCGTAAGATTACATTTAAGACATAACCTTCAGACAAATACCAATATATTGACTGCAACTTAGAGTAACACTGCTAGTATCATGTATTCAACTTGATAGAAAGTTTTCAGTAGTCAGAATAATCAGCTCATTTGGAGAGATCTTCACGAAAAGTATTTTCCGAAATCTTCATAACAAAATTAAAAGGACTCTAAAGAGAACTTTGAATTCTCTGAATTAACTGTAAGATCAGAGTGTCTTCCTGACTAATATTACATCTTCAACTTATATCATTTCTGAACTGGATGAAAAAACAGAGCGTGATATTTTAAAGACATTATAACAAAATTCAAACTGTTGATTACGAGACTTGAGCATACCTTTCTAGTGTGAATATATGTCAGGCGATCTGCTGACGGCAAGGAAGCAGCATAATGAGATTATTTCAAAAGAATGGATACTGTACAAACAGTACCCCTTTTGATAACCCCTTCATCATCAGGCTCTACAGTTATATATACATTATAGTAAATGAATGAATTGTGTTATGAACAACATAAATATTGTTTAAATAACAGTGAATCAATAATACTGATAGATTACAGCTCAATAGCATCAACATAACAAACAATAAACTGAATGTCAGAAAAATTAGGAAAGATAATATTACAAATTCATGAGTTTATAGTCTCTACTGAAGGCCAGCTAGGGCAGTATTAGTGGCTGGCTGGACTTGCTTCTTTTGAACAGAGAGCACTGGTTGTTTGAGGCGAATTGCAATAGTCTGTGCTGTTCGGAGCCGGCGGTGCTTAGATGATTTTGGCGATTTATTAGGCACCCGGTAGATAATGATATGGAAGGATTCTTCCACACTGGCTGGCTCTGTGGCCTACCGTTAGCACTAGATGGTCCAATATGGAACTGTAAATGGTTTTCACTACACCTTTATTATTATTATTTATTATTATATCCTTTAGTTCCTAGAAGAACATAGGGCTTCAGCTGCGCACCTCCATTGCCTTCGGTTTTCTGCTAACTTTTTCACTTCGCTCCGAGTCTGCCCACATGCTTTCATCTTCTCCCCGCATGACCTCCTCCAAGTCACCCATGGACGACCAACTCGCCGTTTCCCTTTCGGGTTCCACTCCAGGGCTTGTCTAGTGATGTCACTTGATGGCTTCCTTGCTTAGAGTATGGCCAATCCATCTCCATTTCTTCCTGCCTATTCGTTGTCCAATCGGTTCCTGCTGAGTTGGTTCGCTCATTGCCAGAGATCCCTCTCTGCTTCTGATCTTTTCTGGCCGGCCATCTGATGTTGAGTAGTATTGAGCGAAGACAACTGTTGATGAAGGTCTGTAGTTTGTTTGAGGTGCTCTTCATGACGCATCAAGTCTGTGATCCGTATATTAAGTAGCAGTGACTTCACATTTTAGTTGAAAATCCCGACCTTATTTTTGATGCTGAGTGCTGTTGACTTCCACACAGACTTAAGAGTAATGAAAGCCTGTCTTGCTTTTCCGATTCTCGCTTTGATATCCTCGTCAGTTCCGTCCACCTGTAGTTGAAACTATGCTTCCCAGGTAGGTAGGTAAAGGAGGTTGTTTCTTTCAGGTTCCTCCCAATTACGCTAGCTGATTGTTGTCTGTTGTTGTTGCTGCTGTTGGTGTTGGCCAGGAATCTTCATCACCTCTGTTTTATCTATGTTCACTTGAAGTCCTATCTTTGATGCTTCTTCTGCCAACTTGTTGCTTTTCACTTGCATATCTTCCAGTTTGTGGGAAATCAGACGTATATATGTTACCGGCGAAGTTCAGATCCTCCAAGTTTATTGTGTGAGTCCATTTTATGCCTGTTTCCTCATTGCCCGTTGTCTGTCGCATTATCCAATCTACTGCAATCAGGAAAATCATTGGTGATAGTGGACAGCCTTGTCTCACTCCCGTCCTCACTTCGAAGGATTCCGTAAGTTTCCCGTTGTGGATTACTTGCCATGCAGCATTGTCGTATAACTGTTGGATGAGATGTATAATTGTCGATGGGACCCCGTAGTTGCCAAATCATCTCTAGGTCGACGCTGTTGAAGGCCTTTTCAAAGTCGATGAAGTTGAGATAGAGAGGTGACTTCCATTCTAAGCTTTGTTCAATGATGATTCGTAAAGTGGCGATTTGATCAATACATGACTTGTTTCTCCTGAATCCAGCCTGTTCCGGTCGAAGTTTTTCATCTAGGGCTTGTTTGATTCTCTCCAGGATGATGCGGCTTAGTATTTTGCTTGGAATGGACAGGAGCATAATTTCGCGCCAGTTTTTACATTGACTTAAATCTCCTTCCTTTGGCAGTTTGAATAAGTATCCATTCTTCCAATCCTCGGGTACTTTGCCCTCTTTCCACACCTTGTCCAGTAGTGGTGTCATCACGTCCGCTGTTGTCTCTGGGTCCATTTTCAGTGCTTCTGCTGGGATTCCATCTGGTCCTGCTGCTTTTCCGGTTTTTAGCATCTTGATTGCATTCAGGACCTGTGATTTCGTCCGAGGGTCGATGTTCACTGGTAGTTCTGCTTCCGTTGTTGGTATTGTTGGGCGCGTTTGTTGCTCATCAGTGCATTCGATAGTCTTTTGTTTCACCATCCTTCTCTCTTCTATTAGTCTCCAAGTGTCCGTAGTGAGCCACTGTTTGTCCTGTCTCTTCTTTCTGCCTAGAACTTCCATGCAGATTTGACTCCACACCGTTTTCAAGTTCTACCAGTGCTTTTCGACGCCGACCTCTTCGCTGGTGTTGATTTGTGTCTCGGCTTTGTCCATTATGCTTGCAATGAAGATGTCCTTTGTAGCCTCGTCCTTCAGCTTTTGAGTGTTGAACTTGGCTTGTGGTCTATTCGCAGCTCCTGTTTCCCTGTAAGCTTTTAATTTGATTTGGATTGTCCCTTGTACGAGATAGTGGTCTGAGCCGACGTCTGCTCCCCTTCATACTTTTTTGTCCAGTAGGCTGCGCCTACACTTCCTTGAGATTGAGATGAAGTCAATTTGGTTTTTGGTTCTCCCATCTGGTGACACCCATGTAGCCTTGTGGATATCTTTGTGTTTGTATACACTGCCACCAATCACTAGTTCGTTGAAGGCGCAGAAGTCGGAGAAGAGTTCTCAATTTTCATTCATTTCTCCGAGAGCTTCTCTGTCTGTCTGTCTGTTTTCGACATAGAACTTTGCACAAATGTGCGGAAGTTCAAGTCGCCACATTCCGTGTAGCACGCGAAGCAAGAGAAGAAAGTACAAGAAAAGCATAATAGAAACAGTGAGCAGAGGTGTGAGACAAAGGAGTAATAAAGAAATACAAAACAGTTTCATTGAAGATCATAAGTCACAGGGAGTGGATGCATCTGCGCCACTGAGAACGGTTTTGAGCCATGTCACCAATTGTTTCCAACCATAGATTTTTACCGTCCCGAGGACCCCAGCCTGGAAGTCTACACCTTCTTACGTGGCTAAGACCAACTGTTGTGGATTTCATTGACTGGTGCCAAGTTTTTGTTTGACCGCCGCTAGCTTTTTTCCAGCCTGACCCTATATCCGCTAACATTGCTCGTCGAGGGAGGCGATGACTTGGCATACGTAACACATGTCCTAACCATCTCAGTCTTTGTAACTTCAAGATTTCGTTGATTGATTTCCCCTGTTTATCTAGAACTCTACGCCTAACCTCAATATTGCTCACCTTATTATACCACTTCACACGGGAAATAGAACGCAGGCACCTATGATCAAAGACAGCTAGTCTTTTCATGTCTTCCACTCTCAGCGGCCAGGTTTCAAAACCATATAGGAGGACGGAGCGGACTGATGAGCAGTACACCCGCCCTTTGGTCGATAGTCAAACATCTCGTCTACGCCAGAGTCGGCGTGAATTGGCAAATGCGAAACGAGCCCCCTGTATTCGTGCTGAGATTTCGTCAGATATCAACCCGTTGGCACTGGCTGATGGTACTTCCCAAATAAGTGAAGCGGTCAACGTGCTCTACCACTTCACTTCCTATTTTTAAACTAGGCGTCGATGTAGTCCAGTCCTGTAACATCATCTTGCATTTGGCGGGAGCGAATCGCATGCCAAACATTCGTAGATTGCGGCTCAAGGTGTTTAGAAGACTCTGCATTTCGTCAGCGTCTTCGCCTAGAAGGACTATATCGTCTGCATATTCCAAGTCAACGAGATTATTCCCCGGTAGCAAGTCAATCCCTGAATCGCTGAAGTCACTTAGGGTTAAGTCCATTAACACATCTATGATGAAGTTGAATAGAAAAGGAGATAATGGGCATCCTTGACGGACACCACTGGTCGTCATCAGTTCAGATGACAGCTCGCCGTAAGCCCATGATGAGTTCCCTTCCTGTGTTGTCTGGTCCTAGCTTGGCGTTCATGTCTCCCATTAGTATTTTAATGTCACCAGCTGGAGTATTGTCGATTGTTGCCTGTAGTTGTCTGTAGAATTCTTTATTTTCGGGGTCTGCGTTGTTTGTGGGTGCATAACATTGTATAATTGACACTTTCCTTCCTTTGGAGTTGAACCTGGCGGTCATTATCCTGGACGAGATCGCCTCCCATTGCATCAGGGCCTTTGTTTCCGTTGGTGACATCATGATAGCCACGCCCTCAGTGTGTGTGGTTATCTTCTGGGTGACCGGAGTAGATCACTGACTCACCCGTTGACAATTTGGTGAGTCTATTTCCGTTCCATCTGCTTTCAAATATTCCCAGCACTTGGATTCCGTATCTTTTCATCTCGTTTGCGATCTGGGCAGCTTTCCCAGTCTCGTACATAGTTCGGACGTTCCATGTCCCCACACAGACTTTTTCTTTTGGTGCAAAGATGTTCATCTTGCTGAAGTTTCTGTAGCAATTTTGTTTACAGGGTGGGGTTTCTAGCCTCACGCCTGAGAAGGGAATGGTTACATTAAGATAAAGTTTAGAGAGAAGCGACCTTTTGGGTTGCTCCCCTTAAAATCAAATAACAAGGGATAAAACAATCAGAACAACACCAACAAAAGGAAAACAATTCAGAGCAAAAAGGACAAAAAGCGACAACAACGATACAATAAAACAACTTGCAATATAGTTCAGCACAGTTAACTAAAATGATACCAAAATCACAGACTCACTGACTTGGGCCAACTTGAACATATAAATCCAATAATGTATACAATTTTACGTGTGGGTTGTTTTTAAAGGATACAAATGTCCAAAAACTCTGTTATAGGTATTAGTAGTCAATAATAGTAAATCCAGGGTTTAAGCGTTCGAAAGTTAACGGAATTCAATAATTTTCAGAACTTCGTGGTGAGCAATAGCAAAGAAATGAAAGTTTTATAGATTACTGCAAAAAGTAACGCACTGAATCCTCACTACACCTTTACTTAGCTATAGTGGGAGATGTTCTTGAGCGGCTACGGAAAATCAAGTTCCTAGAGCAATGGCAAATATAACTCGCTCCACTACAGGCGCAGTTGAATTGGTAGATACATTTTGAAGTGGCAAGACTAGGTACTTCATCTTTCAGGTAGCACCACTGCTCATGTAGAGAATAATACGTGTACTTCACCAGCATTAAAAGTTCTTCGAACTGATTTTCTTAATTTCTTCGCAATTATCTCACTTGGTATATCGGCCTTGAATTGTTGACGTATATAAAGTGGCTTCTTGTTTACAGATAGTGAGTAGTCCTTTTCCGCCTTCCTCGTCATGTGTTTCTTGATAAATTTGTCGGGATAGCTATTTCCGATCAAAGTATCATATACAATGCTCAATTCATCTAAAATTACTTCTTCTGAGCATATAGCTGTAACTCTGTGGCTGAGGGTCTTCACTTAATTTCTTTTGTACTTGATAGGAAGAAAGCTGTGAAAATGAGTATATCGTTCTGTTCAAGTGCTTTTCCTATGCAAATTTCGTTTTATGCTACCATCTGGTTTTCTTGTAAGGAGGACATCCAGGAAGACAATTCTTTATTGGGATTCCTCTTCGCATGTGAATTTCATAGCCGAACGTACTTCATTAAATTTAGTAATTATTGTAGTCCTATCCGAATGGTTATCACAAAGAATGAAGGTGTCATCCATATACCGGCAATAAAATGAGAACTTACTGATAAGGTTGTTTAGAGGTCCATTTTGTAGCTTACTTAGAAAGAAATCAGCCAGAATGCGACCCAGTAGGAAGATTATTGCATTTTATTATATTCATGAGTAAATCTATAACTTCTAAGTCTTAAATCAGTTATGTTTTGGTTTCAATTGATCACCTTGACAATACGTGAATGTCTCGCATTTCTGTTAACGTTTTACTGAAACTAAAGTACAAATTAGCCACTGATGGAGACATTTTGTTAAAGCAACTAGTTGTTTTTGGAATAGTGGAACTGCATGTTGAGTTCCTTCTCCATAGAGCATATATAAATTTCTGTTTTATTATAATTACTATTTTATGAGCTATACAGCAATTTACAAAATGCAATAAAGTCAAAGGATTTCATTGTGAGCTGACATCGGTTAGAGAACCATTGGAAGCCATATTGGATTGGGTACCAGTGGCTTAATGGTCTACCAGCTTTCTAGCCTTGTAAGCAGAAGATCCTGGGTTCAACGCGTGTCGATAGGTGCGTACTGATGAAGGGTCCTAAGCACTAGGACAAAACAGCTGACTGTCCAGTACTCCACATAGATTTTCCAATGATTCTCTAACCGATATCAACTCATGATGAAATCCTGTAACCAATCAATGAAATCCCTGCAAACGCATACCTGAATATACAATCAAGTCGTTTGAATTTGTCTAATGTCTCCTATTTTATTTCATCTTGGTCATCATCGATTACATAAATAAAAGCATGTCAGTCTAAGACTGCCTTGGGTAGTTTCGTTTCCACTCCTTCTATTTCAATAAGGTTAGAATTAACGAGATGGCTGCTGAATAATATCACGCGGTAGGTCTTTAAGTGGGATTCGAATGAGAAATGATGAATTGGGTGTGAGTCCAAGTGTTACGTGGGGGGGAGATATTTGAGAAGTAAACGAAAGCCATTTATAAAAGACTACAGAGAGCAGGATGAATCCAACTAGAGTAAAAATAATTGACAGGATTGACTAGGAGAAAGCTTAGCTGAGCAGCCAATATGATGATGGCGATGGTGACTTAGTGGTAAAATTCTCGCCAACCACACCAAAAGCAGTCCGGATTCGACACCCTGCCAACACACTCTAAAGCCTCGTTTACCCGGAATTAAGACCAAGAATGAGGGAAGGTTGGCCACGGGACTAGAAACCCCACCCCGCCAAAACACCCACTGCTACTGAAACTTCATAGCTTAGGTTTCAAGCCCTATGTTGCACTCGGAAGGCAAAGGAGTAAAAAATCAGCTAGCGAACGGCACATACTTCTAGTTGGGTCAAGATCACAGGAGAACTTTTTAGACTAATTGATAGTTTTCAGGGGTTCTTTGAGGCTGGTATAAGCGGCTATTTAGAATACACTACCACTTAGTCAGTAAATTTTTATTCTTAAAACTATTTGAAACTTACGCTGCTTATAAATGCAAACATATATAATTATTTCTTAGCTTTAGACACCGCTTTCTGTTTGTCTTTCTATATATATCAGATACCTTAGTGTTTAAAACTTGAAAAAAAGAAGGCATAACACCGAGATAATTATGCTTAGATCACTACATAAAGGTTCTGCATTTTTCAAATTCACAATTTACAATGTTCACAGATCGAGGGGTGAAATTTCACCACAGATTGCTAACACTAATTCGCAGATTGTTAATTTGACTGGTGATATCACCAGTTTGTTCAAATAGCTATCCAGAAACCTGGTGGTTTGAAATTATTCAGCTTTCTGAGCTGTGTCATACCAAGTACACCACTGATGGGTCGGCCGTAAACGAGAGGAACAGAAGTCCTTAGTCTGGCTGTCAGTCACTATTGGTTGATTGACATGGCTGGTGCACAACTACTCATCTCAATCAGTCAATAGTATATAGTTTTTTCCCTTCATTTTCACCTAACTCACTCTTTCCCCTTCCTCATTTACAATGTAGACAAAAACGTGACTTTTAAGAATATTATGTATCACTTTACTCTTCGTGATCACTAAGCTAAGATGTGAAAAACTGAAAGTTGAACATTGTAGAGAGTTATTTCGAATAGTTATTGTGGTCATAATGAGACACATATTATTATTATTATTGGAAGACTGCAACCTACTGAATTGAGGTACAAATGAAATCCTATAGAAAACAGTTAGACATATTGACGTACTCATACAAAAGCTATTGCAAGAATTAATAGTATGTGTGTGATGAAAATCCAATTTGTCGGTTTCCATTTGTAATTCTTCGAGTTTGTGTGGCATTAGACATAGGTTATCCGCGAAGTCCACATCTTCTAGAATCTCCTTATCGGTCCAGGGTATTTCAGTCATTATCAGCGGAAGAAATTTAAAGACATCACTTCCTTCACCCGTCTATGTGACTTCGTTTCAACTACAGGCAGATGGCATGGCAGATGAGGATATCCAAACCAGAATCGCAAAGTCGAGACAGACGCCTTCATCTCTCTGAAATCAGTTTGGAAACCTTCTGCGCTCAGCACAAGGAACGAATTCGGGTTCTGAGCACTAATGTTAACTCATTCAGTTCTTTTATATATGTATATATATAGGACAGAAACTTGGCGAAAGCATCACAAAGAGCATTTGCAGAGGGACACTTTAGACTCATATCAACAGCTGCCCACCTCCGCTGGCTCCATACTGAAGAATAGATAAACAACCGGAAAGAATAAGCGACAAGAAACTCTGGGAAAGAACCAGTGAAAAACACATTGCTCAACAAATATTCGGAAGAGAATGCAGACGGATCAGACACAATCTGAGAAGACCGTTGGATGACATCGTGCACTAGTCCACAACTCGACTGGAACGCAAATTGTTAACAACAAGTTTAGCGTTGATCAGAGGGTGACATGAAGAAGATCGTGTGGGGAGGAAGAGAAGATGAGAGATTATGAGCACTCATAGGGCCAGCTTATGAAGACTGCAGAGAATGGGACAAATCGGAGATGTGCTGCTGAAGCCCTATGCTCCATTTGGAACCCAAGGGAACAATAATAATAATAACAACTGAAAATCCAATTCAATATTTACGACTATCCTTGTTCTATCGATACTGACGGACGTCATTTTGAAAATATAAACAGATTTTAGCAAGTCTGTCACTCTTAAGTTGAAAAAAGACCGATTTTACTCTTTATTTTTCTCGGAAAATATAATTATTAGAAAAGGGGTAAGGAAATATTTACGTACCATAGATAGCTTAATTACACCTTCTTTTGCCTCATCATATATATACATACCTTATTAGACTGGTGAGATACCCGCAAATAGTAAAACTAGACAAAAAGTAATAAAAAATCCTGTGAAGGGGAAGTGAATGCGAAACTGTTTCTACACGCAAATAGACAGTTTTAAGACATTTCAGACATAATGCGCTAAAACTTTAGTTAATGATGAACACAAAGTTAGAGTGAAAGTTGAAATCGGCTTTTTTAAAGGGTCAGGTAAACAAGTGGATTTCTCATGAAGAAGCGATTTGTAGACAAACACATCACACTCACTGTCTCTCCCTATGCAGTGCTAAAAGTCAATAAAGTTCATTTTGAGATTTTAGGTATACACACATGCTGACTAGAGAAAAGCGCACAAGTGTAACCAATTACTTTCAAAGCTAGAATATATTTTATTGAATTTATTGATTAGATTTACGCACGCACAAAAATACATTTTTCTCCTGAAAATATGCTGACTAAACTGAAATTTCATTATCTCATCAGATATGAGGATATTGTGACAAACGTTTTGCAATTCTGAATGTCTGAATACTATTTCTTTTTTAGGATAATTTGTATTTCCCATTCATTTACAATGTCGGACCAGAATGTCCAGTCTGTGTTGACCTATCAGCTCATAGTACGGACGCCCTGACGATGTCTCAGGACTACTATGGCGTTATTTTGATTGATGGTGAGTAGCAGTGGAATGTTGGGTACTCATTTTATCCTACTTAGGACACGTCAGTCGAACGTACCTGCATCTCCAATGAGTGATGGTGTTCTACCCACTGAGACTCGAAGGGAGACCGAGCACTTCAGCGCAGTTAATCAATTAATCAGGGATGCAAATTATCTCAAAAGCAGTTGATAACTAATTCCTGTTGCACGAGAAGTGACTCTTGTAGCCTAGTGGCCTAGTGGATGACGCTTCAACATTTGAAATAAATGGGTGCAGTATTCAAGTACCACTGGTAACACCACCACTTATTGGAGATGCAGCTGCAGCTGATTGACGAGTTTCAAACTGAACGAAATGCTCTTTTTGAATTCCACTGTCAGTCACAACAGAATTTTCAGCTTATGAGGAATTAACGGTTTTAAAAGCAAAATAAGAGCAAAAAATATCAATAGTTGATTTGTAAGGATTAGATTTGTTTTTCGAGTTAGACCAAGGACTGATATCAGCTAGAGAACCATTGGTAACCAACAGGGAGTACTGGACATTTATTGCATCCTAGTTTGAAAATCATCGGCAGTACGCGCCCTCCAGCCGGGTTCGAACCCAGGATCCTCTGGTTACAGGAAAGCTTGTAGACGATTCAGCCATTGGGACCGGATTCAATGGCTAACCCATGAATTCTAACTTCTACCAATTCGTGAATTTAGCGAAACTACCAACCTTTTACATTCGGTAATCAGGTAAATTTAATACAGTGATACTGTGGCATGTGCTACTGGCAAGATTTATCAGTAGTATATAGAGAGACATTCGCCGGCATTAAAATATTAAATAGCGGAGGAATAAATTTGACATCAAAAATAGTAAACATGGGAGATGCGAAAAAGAGACAGAGAAACATAATACAAAGGGTAGACGTAGCAGGGACAACACCGAAGATCTATGCAAGTGGTGATTTGCAGCTAAGGTGTACATAATTTCTCTATAGAGAGACACCAAATTCCAAATAAAAATTCCTTTGCCAGGTCTCTTGACTTCTACGGTTACAATGCTACTTAGTTTAATTGGGTGGGCACAATCTTCCATATTATTATTATTCCCTTGGGTTCCTACTGGAAAATAGGGCTTCAACTCCACGTCTCCACTTGCTTCTGTATGCCTTCTGCTATACTTTTCACCTGCATCCATGTCAGTCCATACTCTTTCAACCAACTCCTCTCCCAACGATCTGCTCCATGTCACCTCACTCTTGCACCGACGACCCACTCGCCGCTTCCCATTCTGCCGCGTTCCACTCGGGTGATGGCTTGACGCGCACGCGATGTTACCCAGCGGCCTCCTCACTCAGCGAGTGTCTAATCCATCGCAATCCACTTTCTCCTGCATATTTGTTGGTTGGCAATTGGTTCTTGTTTGGTTTGTTCCCATAGCTAGTTTCTTGTTGGTGATTCTTTCCAGCCCGGCCATCTGATCTTCAGTATAGAGCGACAGTTGACAGTTGTTGACAAAGGTCTGGTCTACAACAGGCTGTTGGAAATATTGTTTGTGACCCACCCGCCAACTTTCTGATCCGTATAGAAGAGCTGACTGACTTGATGCTGTTTGTATTGAAAATCCGACCGAATTTTGTTGTTGATGCTGAGTTGAGTGACGAAGATTTCCAGATTGGTTTCAGGTTGATGAATGTGTCTCTCGCCTTCTCCCCGATTCTCGGTCGATTTAACATCCTCGTCCGTTCCGATTGCGTGTAGTTGAGACAATACTTCCTAGCCAGATAAGTGAATGAAGTAACCTCTTTCAAATCCTTCTCGTTGATGGTGATTGGCGCTAGATGTGGCTGCTGTTGTTGTTGTTGGCTGGTTATTTTCATAACCTCCGTCTTGTTCACCTATGTTCACCTGGAGTCCTGTCTTCGCCGGCTCCTTTTCAACCAGTTTGTCAGCTTTTGCTTGTAGTTCTTCGATTTTGTGTGACATCAAACATAAATCATCCACTCGCAAAATCCAGGTCTTCTAGGTTCTTCACATCGGTCGGTCCAGGATATCTCTATCTTCTTGTTTCTCACTGTCTGGCGCGAGTTAGTTACCTAGGCGTGGTTAATACTAATTTTCCATAGGAAGTGACAAGCTTTTTGATATTCAACAACGTTCCCTTATGTAATAAGAGAACTACGTTCTTCATTCATCTTCATATCTTTATTTAAATTTGGAAGAAATAGGTGAATCAGTTGACCTACATGGTTTTTTATCTGTGCAGGATGAGATTTAAGTACTTCTTCGATATACAGTCTGATTGAGAAGTCATTATTATACTGATATTCCCTTGGGCTGTTAGTAGAATATATAGAAAATCAGCAGAACATCACCATTTCACTATGTTTTCCACAGTCGTTTCTAACTGGTTCTGTGTTTTTTTCCCATAGTCTGTCATCTCCTCCATGTCACCTTCAGACCCGCACGCAACTCATTGTTTCCCATCGACGTTCCGCTTGTAATCCTGCCGCGTAATATCCCTCAACGTTTCTTAATTGTTTCTCTCCCTGAGTTGCTTGTGTTCTGATCCTTTCTGCACGACCATTTGGTTTGCAGTATTGAGTGAAGAGATTGGCTGTTGATGAAACGTCTGAAGCCTATTTTCAAAATGCTTTGATCAATACACACACATCACATCTCTGAACCATACAAAAGCATTAAATTCACTGATATAAATGCTGAAAATTCAGACAAATAACAAGGATTAAATCAACAAGCAAATGCCAGTAGAGTGGCATAGTGTTGGAGAAAAGAGGATAATATCACAGAGTTAGTTGAGACGTCCAAATAAAATCTTTCAGAAGGAATTTTCCAAACAACTATTCCGTTACACTGTTAACAAGAGGAATATAAAAGAAGTTGTGTCTTTCACTTACCACCAAAGCATCGTTTGTTGCACTTTTTTATTATTCACTGCAACTGGAGTAAGTTATCAGAGTAAAGAATGTTCACTAATACCAATCTGAATAGATGGATCATTAATAATTGTTGTTCACTCTGACAAGTTATAGTCTAGTGAATACCGAAAACGAAAATAAACAAGATACCACTGGTAAGTGTAGGAGACATTCGGCGGCAAAAATGTTTCTTACAATGAATATCAATCCATTTGAGACACCAGGAAAGGATAAGCAATGAGAAGCTGTGGTAGGCAGCAAACTATTGTCTAACAAGAATGCAAAAGGATTGGGCACACTCTGAGGTGGTCAGGTGAAATAACACGCCAAGTCTCCAAATGAAACTCCAACTAGAAGCGACGGCTTTGTTCCCAAACATTGACATAGAGAGAATTGTGTGAAGAGGGAATCATAGCTCGTGGTTGGTCTTGAAACCGGCTTAAAATGATGGCAGAGAAGACAGTGGAATGCAGATGTACTGCTGAAGCGAAAATTGTTTAACTATAATTGTCTTTTTCCAAAAGGTACAGATGGAGTACTGTTATATTCAGCCACAGCATTTTGGATTCGACTGACAAATCAGTTTTACCAGTCGCATAGCAGTAAAATCCTCCAAGCTATTATTTATCAAACGTATTTTTTCTCTCTCTCCATAAAAATCACCCACAGCATATGAATAATATTCACGTTAACATTTAACATAGGTCAACCGACCATTTCATCGATTATTACCCTTCACCTAATTTATGTCGAAAAGACATACATGTGACCTGTAACGGTGTTTTTTTGATACATGGTAATTCATTTATTTATTTATTTATGAAATGGTAGGGTCCAATTCACTGACATATTTTTTGACTTTATTTATTTATCTTTGTAAGGCAAAATCACGTGCCGCCAAGGAGAACTGGGACAGAGAAAAAATGCATAATGTGTAGATGATTTCATTATTTTCTACTTTTAATGTATTAAAAGTCTAAGCTTTTAAATTTTGACTATTTTCTGATTATTTTTTTAAAAATGCTGTTCACTTTCAAATGCTACAATTATTCTACTGTTTCAGGAAATATCTTTGAAATAACCTCGCCTAGTTCACTAGGGCAAAGTACCCGAGGATTGGAAGAACAGTTACTTATTCAAACTTCCAAAGAAAGGAGACTTAAGTCAATGTAAAAACTGGCGTGGAATTATGCTTCTGTCCATTCCAAGCAAGATACTAAGTCGCATCATCCTGGAGAGAATCAAACAAGCCCTAGATGAAAAACTTCGTCCGGAACAGGCTGGATTCAGGAGAAACAAATCATGTATTGATCAAATCGCCACTTTACGAATCATCATTGAACAAAGCTTGGAATGGCAGTCACCTCTCTATCTCAACTTCATCGACTTTGAAAAGGCCTTCGACAGCGTCGATCGAGAGGTCATTTGGAAACTACTTCGCTACTACGGGGTCCCATCGACAATTATACACCTCATCCAACAGTTATACGACAATGCTGCATGCCAAGTAATCCACAACGGGAAACTTACGGAAGCCTTCGAAGTGAGGACGGGAGTGAGGCAAGGCTGTCTACTATCACCAATGATCTTCCTGATTGCAATTGATTGGATAATGCGACAGACAACGGCAACCAACGAGGGAACAGGCATAAAATGGACTGACACAAAAGACTTGGAGGATCTGGATTTCGCCGATGATATATGTCTGATTTCCCATAAACTGGAAGATATGCAAGTGAAAAGTAACAAGTTGGTAGAAGAAGCATCAAAGATAGGACTTCACGTGAACATAGATAAAACAGAGATGATGAAGATTCCTAGCCAACATCAACAACACCAACAGACAACAATAAGCATAAATGGGAAGAACCTGAAAGAAACAACCTCCTTCACCTACCTGGGAAGCATCGTCTCAACTACAGGCGGAACTGACGAGGACATCAAAGCCAGAATCGGAAAAGCAAGACAAGCTTTCATTACTCTCAAATCTGTGTGGAGGTCAACAGCACTCACCATCAAAAATAAGATCCGGATTTTCAACTCCAATGTGAAGTCAGTGCTACTTACTATACGGATCAGAGACTTGGCGAGTCATAAAGAGCATCTCAAACAAACTTCAGACCTTTATCAACAGTTGTCTTCACTCAATACTCAAGATCAGATGGCCAGCCAGGAAAGATCAGCAACAGGGATCTCTGGGAGCGAACCAATCAGGAACCGATTGTGAAACAAATAGGCAGAAAGAAATGGAGATGGATTGGCCATACGCTGAGGAAACCATCAAGTGACATCACTAGACAAGCCCTCGAGTGGAACCCGAAAGGGAGGCGGCGAGTTGGTCGTCCAAGGGTGACTTGGAGGAGGTCATGCGAGGAGGAGATGAAAGCATGTGGACAGACCTGGAGCAGGTTGAAAAAGTTGTCAGAAAACCGAAGTCAATGGAGGTGCGCAGCTGAAGCCCTATGTTCCTCTAGGAACTAAAGGATACAATAATAATAATAATAAGTTCACTAGCTCGATGGCTGAAGAAGCCAGCCAGAGAAGACAGGATTCCGGGTGAATATAGAGAAGATTGGAGGTGATGAAGATAACCAACCAACCAGCCAACGGCAACAACAAACAGCACCAGTCACCATCTCATTCGTTTCAGTTAGATTTCCAATAGTACTTGTCATCAAACGAATGATGAACTGACGTCGGTTAGAGAACTATTGGATAATCTGGGAGTACTGGAGGTCGCCTCGTAACCGGTTGGCCCAGAGCACGAATTCTATCAGTGAACACTGTGTACTGCTGAACAGTGACAAATTAGGAAGAAACAGCTTTCCAGTACTCCCAGGTTCTCCATTGGTTCTTTAACCAGTGTCAGCTCATGATGAAACTCTGAAACACATGAAATTAAGTCAGTTTGTTTATAAAACAAAGCGTAGGTTTTCTCGCAATAACGAAGACAAAGTAGTACTGATATTTTAAAATCAATAATATTTTCGACACCTGAAAATGATCTAAATTATTTAAATGCTCTGGATACTTGAATTCCTCAATCTTTTATTTGTTTCTTCTGTCAATAAGTACTATAAAACAATTAGGGAGATTACGTACTTTAGTGGATATTTCTCAATGACAAAATGCATTACTCTCAAACAAACTAAGTTTATATTGTATACTTATGTATTGATTTATTATTTGACATACAGATGAAGTTCCCTTAGTCACCCTTGAAAAGGAAGCGCCGAGTGGGTCGTCGGTGCAAAGGTGACATGGAGGACGTCGTGTGAAGAGGAGTTGAAACAGTATGGACTAAGATGGCTACAGGTGAAAAGCACAGTAGAAGACAGAGCAAGTGTAGACTTCAGTTGAAGCCGTATGATCCACTAGAACCCAAGGGAACAATAATAATAATACGTTATAAATGTAATCTTATACAAACTCAAAAGTTGGGTTCAAAGAACTAACTGCATCGTGTTATAATTTTATATCCAGATATGTGGAAGCAGTGAGTGGATCAGTGTATACATCATAAGATAATAAACCTATCAAGCTTCCATGTCAACCTGCTTGAATGGGCAGAAGGGAGAGGGGCATCTACGGGTTGAATCTCTTCAGGTAGTTGATCTTATGCAACTTCGTTTTACATGCTCATATGAATATTGTAATCATGTCGGATGTTAACTAGGGATGTTTAAAAGGTATGTTATCAGCTTTTAAACACAACTGAATTATCGATTATGGAGTATTTTAAGTATCACTGGTAACGAGTTTTCAGTGATATAAGCTGGTACCCAATTCTTCTTTGGACAGCTTACTCAGAAAGTCTCTTTAAAGCCTATTTTTTGTAGGCTGTTATATTTCTCGATAAAGTTTGTACAGTCGTATTTATATTACAGAAAAAGTTATTAAGTAGCAGGCACTAAATAATTGCTCAGTCAATATACATATATAAGTGATAAGAATAACGATAATTAAAATGTTAAAAGGGGTAGAGTTGAAGTGGATGGATTACGAAATTACTAAAGATTGTTCGATAAGTGAATTGATACCAAAAATATTTTTAAAAGAAAAATGTCAAGCGTTGTCTAAAAATTTTAAAAATTAGGAGTACGATTACGATAAGAATGAAGATGTGAAGTGAAGTGGAAAGAATTCAAGTGGTAAAATAAAATAAAAACCAGAAAGAACATTACTATGACCAAGGTAAAGAAAGGGTTTGACAAAACATTTTTGAACACATAATTTAGGTTTCTGTTCATGTATAGCTAAAGCTTCGGCTATGCATAAGTGAAGAGAACGTAAACTTTTGGATCGATTCGATTTTGTCATGTAGATAACCTTGAAGGATGAATCATGTGGGGCTAAATGACCAGACTCTAACAGGTGATCACAAATAGACGACTTTGCAGTTCTACGTTCGCCTTTCAGTAACCAAAGTGGATAGTGTTCAGCTACACGTTTTCGGAGAGTACACTTACAACGTCTAATATAATCAGCTCCACAGGAGCAGGTAAAAGAATAAATGCAACAGATGTGAACATAAATGGTAATCTACCATTGACGCATTGTCTAATCATGTTATTCTTATCACTTATATATGTATACTGACTGCGCAATTATTTAGTGCCTGCCACTTAATAACTTTTTTCTTTAATATAAATACGACTGTACAGCTTGAAAATGAAGTCGTTGAAAGAAATTTCTTCGCTGAACAAAGCAACTGTGTTTTTACTTATGAATAAATCGGTATTTTTCGTGATAAAGTCTCTATCTGTGGGATTTCACTTTTGAATTTTTGAAATTATTAGTGATTGTGTTCAAGATGTACAATATCATTATGTAAAACAAAAATAAATGTGAACACCTCATTAAATTGCTATGTCTTTCTGCGGAGATACTGAATTCAGTGAATAGCATGCATTATGTATTCTAGACGTAGGTGGAAATTTATTTCATTTTTAACTCACACACACACAAAAAAAGAAAGAACACTCACAACACTCACAAGCATTGGTTTTTTAGGGATTTTTTTGACTGGATGGAGGATATCATCATGATCTTACATTAGTTTGAGAACCACTGGAAAACCTGGGAGTACTGTACAGCTATTTCATTGCAGCGTATTGATGAAGAGTCCCAAACTAGGCTGACGAAACAGCTGTCCAGTACACCCCGGTGGTTTTCCATTGGTTCTTTGACTGATATCAACTCATAATGAAATCCTCCATCCAGTATGGTATTCGTTTACCGCCTATTAGAAATTATGTTGTTTTAATACTGTGTAAACAACGAGAAACTTACGGAAGCAAGTATGGCGAGGCTGTCTACTATCACCAATGATTTTCCTGATTGCAGTAGATTGGATAATGCGACAGACAGCGGGCAGTGAGGAAACAGACGTAAAATGGACTCACACAAAAAGAGACTTGGAGGATCTGAACTTCGCCGATGTGGTATATATGTCTGATTTCCCACAAACTGGAAGATATGCAAGTGAAAATCAGCAAAAAGTTGGCAGAAGAAGCATCCAGAGAAGATAGGCCTTCAGGTGAATATAGAGAAAACAGAGGTGATGAAGATTCCCGGCCAACAACAATGGTGACAACAACAGACAACAATTAGCATAAATGAGAGGAGCCTGAAAGAAACAACCTCCTTTACCTACCTACCTGGGAAGCTTCGTTTCAACTACAGGCGAACGGAACTGACGAGGATATCAAAGCGAGGATCGGGAAATCAAGACGAGCTTTCATTACTCTCAAATCTGTGTGCAGGTCAACAGCACTCAACATGAAAATGAAAATAATATCCGGATTTTCAACTCCAATGTGAAGTCATTGCTACTTACTATCAGGTGCGTCATAAAGAGCACCTCAAACAAACTACAGACTCTCATCAACAGCTGTCTTCGCTCAATACTACTCAACATCAGATGACCGGCCGGAAAAGATCAGAAACAGGGAGGTTTCCCTGGTGATGAGCGAACCAACCCAGCAGGAACCGATTGTGCAACAAATAAGCAGGAAGAAATGGATATGGATTGGCCATACTCTGAGGAAATCATCAAGTGACATCACATACCAGGCCAGTAGAACCCGAAAGGAAAGTGGCGAGTTGGTCGTCAGTGCAAGGGTGGGGTGACTTGGAGGAGGTCATATGAAGAGGAGATGAAAGTGTGTGGGCTGACTTGGAGCGATGTGAAAACGTTGGCAGAGAACCGAACGCAACGGAGACGATTGGCTGAATCCCTATGTTCCTCTGGGAATCAAAGGAAATAATAATACTGTGATAAAAGTTAAAATGAATTCATACTTACCTAATAAACAGGAAGGCTGTATTGTGCTTTGTACTTTCTGCTCCCAAGGTATGACCACCAACAATATATATGATGTAATCGAAAGAACAAGTATCTACCTTTGCCTTCTTGTTATAAGTATAGTTTATCTGTCGTTTATAATTTTAGTAAGAATTATTACCATGGTGTTTCTTTTCAATGTTATTATTAATAATGTTTATTTATTTGTTTGGTTCTGTGAATTCATGCCGATAAATGAGAGAGAGAGAGACGGGGATAATGTTTCTCCATGTTTCACCATTTCATCAAAGATATAGAATGTAATACGTGTTTGTTTATCGTGTATGGTCAAATAGCTGCGTTTCTACTGGGAAATACTGCTTGCATGCTTCAGTAAAAGTAACGTTTAATGACATGAAATCGGACAGGGATGTATTTTTTTATCGCGAAAGTCGTGTTAGTCTGTCCAACATATTTCTATGTATATATCAAGATTTGCTTCAGATTGATTTGATTGGTCAAAGGTTTGTCCATGAGTTGACACCAGTTAGAGAACCACTGGAAACCAGGAAGCAGGTACTGGACAGCTGTTTCGTCAGACTAGTTTGGAACTCTTCATTATTACGAGCTCGTAGACCATTCAGTCACTGAGATCCAATCCAACGGCCTATGAATTCCAACTTCTACCAATTCGCAGTATGTATGATGCAACCGCCAGTCAGTTTCATAGGTGAGTAACCGACCTCCTACTTGACTGGGTGGACTTCGGTGATTACGACTTCTTACAAGAACTTAAGGATTATTTCCTGAATACAGCCAGTCACTAGTATGAACCAGATTAATTACTAGGCTTTAATTTGATTGGCTGCAAGTTCGATCGCGAGTTGACTTAAATTTTTATTTACATTTCAATACACACACACACACATGCATACGCACGTACGTCTGCACGAGGATATACTGTTTGGTTAAACATTAAGTCAGCCGTTTTTCTATCACTGCGTACTCACGCACGCACACACATACGTACACACACAGTGACGTATGTGTATGCATCATTTTGTTGTATAAACAAAACACTCATCCCCTTTATTTTAACTCTTCTTCAAACAGAGAGAATTTAACACGGGTTGCAAACAGGTTGGTTAAATTTAACAGTCACTCTCCCAAACTTTTAACCTCATCTCCATCCATCACTATCCTGATTATGGTTACTTACCTCCTAGATGGTGAAAAAATTGTGTAAACAAACCGTTTCTAACATAGGAGAGACAAAAAAAACTATCAAAATAACTGCTAGCGTTAATGTTCCTCCAAATCCATATAACTGGGGTGAGAAATTCAGTCCGTGATTTCCTACTTATAATCAGGATTGATGGCTGTGTTAAAAAGAAAAAAAAAACAACAAAACCCAGTTAGTTTTAATTACCGTTCTGTCTTTAATTAGTGATAGTAGCTAGTAATTAAAATGCATTTCTGAAATAAAATGAACTTAAAATCTCAGCGGCGAGCTGTTTTTATTTTTCATGCTTTAGAATTGGGCGTCAGTCTGTCTACGATGAAACGATTGACGATTTTGATTGGTTAAAGTCAACTACCAATCACATCACAGGAACAACAAAAAAAACCAACTGTAGAAATATAGATAAGCAGACAGACTAAATCGGCTGACAGAAATGGTGCCTGCCTGTCTAAGTGTTCCAGACAAACCGGCGCCAGAACAACTTGCGTGTGTGATTGGTTGAGATATTCAAGGTCGTATATTATAGTGCTAGACGGCTTAAAGTAGGTGTGTGTGTGTGTGTTAATATTTTTACCACAAAATAGATTTTTAAAAATTAAAACACAATTTTATCAACAAAAAAAAAGTAAAACTAACTGGTAGATTGTTAATTGTACAACGAAGACTCGTAATGAATAGACATATACTATAACACGACCCACAACCTTATGAGAAATCTAACTTGGATCAATAAGATAACTTAATGAAGACTGTAACATTCAGTTTCTGAGTGACAGAGTAATTTTGTTAGATATAGTTATGAGTAATACGGTATTATTATGATTACTAACCAATAATATTGATGGCATGTTTAAAAGTGAGGCTATCATAAACCGTCATCATTGTATATTGCATATAATTTCTCTGGTTCAACGTGTTTTAATCTATTAAAATATGACGGCTACTGGTAGCGTTTACTCTACTGATTTAAAATTTTCTACTAAACTTGAGAAAAAGCAGTCATGGGTATTGCGACCGAAACTGACTTGTTGTGGTCTGAAACCTCGGGAGACGGATGTTTACCTCTCACTTTATATCTGTCCAAAACTTTCTTGAGAAACGTACAGTTGCAAAGGCTCCAAAGGGGCTAAAAAGACAGTTATTCGTTGTCAGATCTAAGGTTCTAACAAACAAAAATGATATAAAAAAACTCAAAATGACTTCAACAGTGCCACTAGGCAGCTTTATAGACAAGGTTATATCTTGAGTACAAAACAAGTACTTAGAGACAAGTAGAATATTCCTGTATGATGAAGTCAAAAACTATGTCCACAGTTCAATGAACCGTTATTATTATTGTTCCCTTGAGCTTCTAGTGGAACATAGGGCTTCAGCTGCACGTCTCCACTTGCTTCTGTCTTCTGCTGCTGTACTTTTCACCTGCATCCATGTTAGTCTATACTATTTCAACCAACTCCTCTTCACATGATCTCCTCCATGTCACCCTTGTACCGACGACCCACTCACCGCTTCCCTTTCGGCCTGGTTCCACTGAGCGATCGCCTGACGCGCGCGCGATGTCACCCAGTGGCCTCCTCAACGAGTGTCCAATCCATCTCAATCCACTTTCTTCTGCATATTTGTTGGTTGGCGATTGGTTATTGTTTTGTTTCTTCCCATAGTTTCCCATAGTTGGTGATTCTTTTCGGCCCGGCCATCTCATCTTCAGTATAGAGCCAGCGAAGACAGCTGTTGGTTTGATGAAGGTCTGCAACAGGCTTTTGGAAATATTATTTGTAACCCGGCCGCCAAGTTTCTGATCCGTATAGAAGAACTGACTGACTTTACGCTGTTTATATTGAAAATCCGACCGAATTTTGTTGTTGATGCTGAGTTGAGTGACGAAGATTTCCAGATTGGTTTCAGGTTGATGAATGCGTGTGCTTCTCGCCTTCTCTCCGATTCTCGTTCGATTTAACATCCTCGTCCGTTCCGATTGCGTGTAGTTGAGACAATACTTCCTAGCCAGATAAGTGAATGAAGTAACCTCTTTCAAATCCTTCTCGTTGATGGTGACTGGCGCTAGATGTGGCTGCTGTTGTTGTTGGCTGGTTATTTTCATACCTTCCGTCTTGTCTATGTTTACCTGGAGTCCTATCTTCGCCGGCTGCTTTTTCAACCAGTTTGTCGGCTTTTGCTTGTAGTTCTTTTGTGTGACATCAAACATAAATCATCCACACGTGAAATCCAGGTATTCTAGGTTCTTCAAGTCGGTCCAGGATATCCTTGTCTTCTTGTTTTCCACTGTCTGATGCATAATGCAGTCCACCTTAATTAGGTATATCACTGGTGATAATAAGCACCCTTGTCTGACTCCTGTGTTTACTCCAAACGCCTCGCTTAATTTGCTGAGACCAGTAATGCTGAATTTTTTATTAAGTAAACTGAGATGGCTTTTGAACTGGACTTGACTGATCAATGGGACACAGAACATAAGCTATTGGTTATTGGTTTTAAACTAGATTGGGTTTTTGATACACAGTCATAGAAGTGATCTAAACTTCAGCTTACAAATTCGTACTAATCTAACAGCGTTATATTAAAATATGTGTGCACCACGTCAAGGAAATAAATCACCGAGACTTTATTGCACATCAGCATGGCAACACCTCAGGATACTTATACCTCATTAGAAACTGGTTAGGGTATATATATGGGCATGTGTTACGTATGCTTAGCCATCACCCTCTGCCTTTGTTGAGTAGTGTTAACTGACATAGGATGCCGTTGGTAAAGAGCTAATTGTGGTCAGAGCAAAACTTGGAATTAATTCGTGAAATCTTCAGCAGTTAATATGAATCACATAGACTGTCTGGTTAGGGTCCTTGAGATTCTAAGCAACCTTGACTGCAGACAAATCCTAATATGGCTCGAAAACGTTCTCACTGATTGACTTAGATGTATTCTACTCTTCGTGATATGTTGCATCCATTTAACCCTTTAGTGTTTCCATGTTACTATTCTTTCTCCCGAAAACATTTCTACTTGTTATCATATTTTAAAATATCTTTCTCCCATTCTTTGTATTCCTTTGTGTGCTGCATGGAGTGCGGCAACTCAAATTGCTGACCTTCTATGCCAAGTTCAGTGTTGAAGACAGTCAGTCAGTCGAAAGAAGGCCAGAGAGCTCGTTGACCACTGAGCCACAGGGATCAGCTCATAAATTCTTACTTCTGCCAATTCATGACATAGCACAACCACTTCGCAATGTCTTCTTCGATGAGTTACTGCCTCATCTTCAACCCGCTGTACCCTACTGGTCACTTCTTCCCACTAGATACCCAGGTGACTGCCTAAATAGGGCTAGTCACTAGTGAGCATTAGATTAGTTTTCAAGTATCGGTTTTGTAGCTTGCCTTGGAACCAGAAGGTCGCGGGTTCGACCCATGTCGGTGGGAGCGTACTGATGAAGAGCCCCAAACTAGAACGAAACAGCTGTCTGCCAGTCCCAGCTGGTTTTCTAGTGGTTCTCTAACTGATGTTAGCTCATGTTGAAATCCTCCAAGCAATCAAACAAAAATCCCTACAAAACCAATACTTGGAAATTTATGTAAGCATGAAAAATAATGATCTATGAGTAGAACATGGGAACTGGATAACCGAAAGGTCAAATCTGAAATTTTGCACTGGGAATATTTTGTTGAAACCGATACTTCCTTCAATTTCACTAGATTTCCGACTAAAGCTATGAAGTGATTCATCATCAAGAAGGGAACATTAGCTGTAGGAAGCAATGAGATTCGAAATCCTTTAAACTGTTATTTTGTTTCAGCACTGCATATCCATATATTTGATATAGTTTGAGAGGTGGTACATTTTACAGGGTCAGGGCTGTTTATTCTTTTATTTATTTATGGTCACTAAGAGGATCTTGTTTATTTTCCAATGAGCTATTCATAGCCATAAATCTTTCGGTTATTCTTTAATAATAATAATAATAATCTATTTTATTCCAAAAACTTTACTTATAATACACAATGGAATTCTCAGAATTTGTCACAATATTGCATCTGATTTACTCAAAATATTAATAAAATTAAAATCAACCCAGGAATTTGTCCACATTTACGATATAAAGTCAAAAATATTCGAAGCACGAATTGAGATTATTAAATATAATAATAATAATAATTAATAACGGTGAGTTTGGTTCAAACAGTATTGTCGATTCAGTTTGGAAATTTTAGCATGTTATCATAGAGTGTTGAATCTAATGTTCTGCTGATATAGTATAGAGAGGCGAAATACAAAATTAACAGTTCTAACACAGCTTAAATGATGTTCACACTTATGAGAAAAAAGATTGAGAGGATTATAAATGTGAGAAATACAATAACAATGAAGTTTGGTACTGTAAGGGTGGAGGAAATGGTTTAATTTGTAGTGCAAAGAAGATTAGTTAGTTCATCCCTGACACTATTTTGATCACATAAAACACATGCCGCCTAATATCGCATCGTAGAATTTTGATACTTAGAAGCGCATGCATAAATTCTTCTGATAAGACTTCTTGTTTTACCTGAGGAGACACAAAGTTGGAGCTGCGGGTAGAGTGTGTGTTCAGAGTCTGACAAAATTCCTTTAGCAAATATGTTGCATAACATCAAGTGCCTATCAGTGACAATGTCAACGATATGGCCCAATGGGACACCACCACTCGCCCTACTGACAGTCTTCAGAGTTCTACGAAGTATGACATAGTCTTTTTTAAGCAATCCATGAAAGAATAAGGGTTAACAGTAAAGAAGAATAGGTAAAATACACGAGTTGACAAACTGTAATAGGAGAGGTTGGTTGAGTTATGCCTGAGTGCCTTAACTTCTTAATGTAAAATGTCAGACGAAATATTCTTTTAGAAATCATTTACACAATAAGGATAGTTTCTATAGAATAGACCTAACTGTGTATTGGCCAAAATCAATAAAGAAAGTCTTAAGAACATGCTGAAACTATTGCTTGATACTTTCCTTAGTGAAAATATTATTACAATTATTATCGAACAATTGTAAAAGTAGCTTTAGAAGACAAGCAAATTCTAAAATGTATCATGTATAAACATTTGCAATGAAACCAGCCAAATGAATGAAAGCACAATTTGATGAGTCAGATATTCTTTTTTGGCATCAATATAAGACGGCTGTTATTCACAAAATTGGCTTTTCTTTACTCTTTTCAAAACAAGATGAATACTCATGACAAAACGCTAATGAACTTATGGAAATATATACATATATATATGGGCTTCTGTGTACAAATGTTGAGTATATTTTTGCCATTTTTATTTTTTTTTCAAGTTTACTTACAGATCAACATCAGTTGGAGAACCACTGAAAATCCCACTAGGTGCATGTTTATGATGAGTACCGAACTAGGACGAAATTGATTGTCTAGTATTCCCTGTTGGCTTTCCATGGTTTTCTGACTGGTATCAATCCGTGGTCACACTTGAAGAAAAAGGTCAAATCCTAACAAATTATCTCACGAAAATTAATCTGATACTTGCTAGAGTTTGGTTATATGATGAAATTGTTGGAGTTCTAATTAGAAGTCGTATCACATGTGAGGATAAATATTAGCCAATGTTACTGACTGGTGGTCGCGCTATATATTAAAATTGGAGGAATTTGGAACTCATGGGCTAGCCCTTTGGATCAGGTCCCAGTGGCTTCATGGTCTACAAGCTCGCTAGCCTTGTAACCAGCAGGTCCTAGTTTCAAACTCTGGTGGTAGTGGGTGAGTACTGCCTAAGAGCCCCCAAACTGGGACGAAGTAGCCGTCCAATACTCTAAAGTGTCCCATGGTTCTCTAACTGATACTAGCGCATAATGTAATCCTGAAAACAATCAAATCGCTGCAAACCAACACTTGAAAATCTTCAAGTATTGGTTTTGTAGGAATTTTTGTTTGATTGCATGGAGGATTTCATCATGAGCTGACATCAGTTAGATAACCACTGGAAAACCAGTTGGGAGTACTGGACACCTGTTCCGTCGTCCTAGTTTGGGGTTCTTCAGCAGTACGCTCCCACCGACATGGGTCGAACCCAGGACCTTCTGGTTACAAGGCCAGAGAGCTCGTAGACCATTGATCCACTGGGACCCGATCAAATGGTCCTTGAATTCTAACTTCTACTAATTCACTGCATAGCGCGACCATTTCGCAATGTCTTCTTTGATGAGTTACTGCGTCATCTTCAACATGCTGTACTCTTCTGGTCACGGCTCACCGCTAGAACCCCAGTTTAACTGACTGAATAGGGCCAGTCACTAGTGAGCATTAGATTAATTTTCAGGTATTGGTTTTGTAGGGCTTTTGAAAATCTGTTGAGTAAAATAAAACTGGCCATTTAGAAATTATACTGTTTATCGTCGAAATTATTCCCAGTCTCCTTTGGAAACTCGAAGTATTGAAATCATAAATAGTAAGCCTACTTGAGATTATAAATGGCATCAAGAATGTGAGTGAATTTACAAGATGAAGTATAATACTGTAAATAGTTAATGAAACAACTTGCAGTTTGTTGCGTAAAATAAAACTGGTTGATTTCGAGAAGGCTGTAACACTTATGCACTCCTGTTGCAACCAAAACCAACATGTTATGGTCTGAATGCAGGAAACCAATCTATGATGTATAGTAGCTAGCCTCAACTTCCCTGAGGCACACATACTGTCACAAAATGTCCGAAACATAGTGATGAATTCTGTGGTATTTTCCAACAATAGTAACATACCAAAACTCAAAATTATTTCAACAGTACCATTAGACAGCTGTACGGACCGAATTAGACCTCGCATATATAACAAGTACTATACAACAGAATTATTTAAACAGAATCAATCGTAAGAAGCAGCCAGGAATCAAGAAGAATATTCCCAACAAGGTGGGATCAAACCTCTCTCCACAAGAGTCACGCTGTTTCAAAACACTTCCCACAGACAGTCCAAGGCCAGGATCACTTTGATTCACTTAAACAAAATAACACGTTGTCAATATCATCAAATAACAACCACAATATGAAGCATTCAAGTTAAAGATTAAACAGAGACAAGGCTAATAATAAAGCTCAAACCAATGGATGATATACAAGTGTTAGAACAATAATATGTAGCCTGGAAGAAAAAAGTGAAAATACACACAGAGTCATTTGAGACATCCAAACAAGCATAAACATACAGGAGGGATTTTCCAAACAAATTCGTTAAGAGAAATAATGTGCGTCCGTGGCACAGTGGTTAGGACTCTCGCCGACCATGCACATGGTCTGAGGTTCGATCCTCTGCAGACGCACACCTGATATCTATGATCGGCCCGCAGAATTTGGGCCACCAATATCACATGCTGAAAATTCCATACTTGTACCAAAAATGCGGTATGGAATCAAGCTGTAATCAAAAATAAAAAAATAAAAAGTAGAAAGATGTTTTGTATAAATATGTAACTGTGGAATTACACACAATCGAGACCTCATGAAACATGGAATTAATGTGTAGTCATTCGATGATGTAGCAAGCACATTAATACTAAATCATTCGGTTAAGAACCAGAGGTTTACTTTTCATAGTTACTTACGGTTTGTCATATAGTATGGTCGCTTTCCATTATGTGATATACTTACGTAGCTGATGCTATCATTCCATAGTCCGGCAAACACAACATAAAACTCTCCCTTTTATTTACATCACAGTATACGATTTTTTTCAGCTCATACACAAAAACTACTAGTGACTCCGATGACGTAATACGCTGTAGGCAGTTGGTTAAAGCATTGTTTCGGGAAATGTGACCATGAATGAATGACCGAAACTTTGTAAACAGAACCGATTAGCGCTTCTCTTCAAATAACCGCGAAAATTCTTAGTAAACAATGAAGATTTTATAAGATGAATCTGTGTTAAAAAAAGACGAACAACTGTTAGAAAAAAAATGAAGGTTATCCAGATCCTGGACTCTCCACGGGAAGTATTCGTGTATGATTCTTGTGGACACAGTTTGGATCCTACCTTGTTGAGAATATCCTCCTTGATTCTCAGGTGCTTATTACGGTTGAATTTTTTTAACCAGTTTTACTCAACAGTGCTTATTTTTTTTTACCTTGCCTCTACAGTTGTTACCCAATAGTACTGCTGAGGTAGTTGTGAGTCTTCGACGACAATATTGTTGGACATAATTATTATTATTATATTATTATTTCCTTTAATTCCTAGAGGAAAATAGGGCTTCAGCCGCGCGTCTCCATTGCATTCGGTTCTCTGCTAGAGTCTTCACCTGGTTCCAAGTCTGCCCACATGCTTTCATCTCCCCTTCACATCACCTCCTCCAAGTCACCCTTGCACCGACGACCAACTCGCTACCTCCCACTAGGGTTCCACTCGAGCGATGGCCTGGCATGTAATGTCACTTGATGATTTGTTTTCTCAGAGTATGGCCAGCCAATCCAACTCCATTTCTTCCTGCCTTTTTATTGCACAAACGGTTTTTGATGGGTTGGTTCGCTCATTGCCAGGGAAACCTCCCTGTTTCTGATCTTTTCCGGCCGGTCATCTGATGTTGAGTAGTATTGAGCGAAGACAGCTGTTGGTGAGAGTCTGTATTTTGTCTGAGGTGCTCTTTATGACGCACTGGCCAAGTCTCTTATCCATTTGTATAGTAGCACTGACTTCACATTTGAGTTGAAAATCCGAATCTTATTTTTCATGCTGAGTGTCGCTGACCAAATAACCACCTTTTTGCTGTCTCTGGAATGTTTGTGACTAAGCATCGCTCAAGGGAGTTTTGGACAGTCATACTGTATCTAGGCCGCAGTGATCGGTTCCCTGCTTTCAGACCATAATGATTCAGTTTTTGTCGCTACAAGTATAGCAGTTTGACCAGGCCAACATGTTGTAAGCACTGTAAGCAATTCACAATTTCCTACACTACTCTCGACAAAATACCACACATTTTTATTTCAGAAAACTGCTCTATATTCAGAAATTTTACAGGTGAAATCTCAACAGTAGAAAATCCTCCCTTTTTACACAATAATCTGACATAACAAAATACCGTTTACAGGCATTACTTTAAACAGAATATCCAATTTTTTTACACAAGAAATTATTCCTTCTCAAGCCTTGGAATAATTTCTTTTCAAGAGTTTAGTTTGCAGGGATTTGATATGTTTCAAGTTTGACCAAGGATTGATATCAGCCAGAGAATCATTGAATGCCAGAGTATTGGACAGTCGTTTCATGCTAGTTCGGTACCCATCGGAAGTACGCAATTCCCGAGTTTCGAACCTAGTACGTACCTGTTATAGGCAAAGTTTAACTTTCGACTTTCGCCTTTCCATTCGTCTGTATGTACTATTGATCCACGTTTTACAAGTCTCGTAATAATAGGTATTAAATTAGTCGCCTTTCTGTCTGCTATCCTTTCGATGAATCCCTTTCGGAGGTAGGTGTCATACAAACCTATTACTCAAATGTTGTTCGCTCGCTGGCGACCACGGTTGTTTATTTTTTTTCACCAAAACTTTTTCATCCACGTGCACGATGCTGCCCTCTTCTCCCAACAATGAAGTAATTCTCTCCATATTTTATGATGCAATGTTTCCCTAATGCTGTTGAAACGAGGCTATACTCCGCCTCAGCAGCTGCAGCTCTCACTGGCTGTTTCAATACACAGTAGTTGCAGATATGCAAAGTTTGCGTCAACGAGAGGTGTGAATTTACAAAAACGTTCCTACGAAATGTTAAAATTATCAGCTTACCCTCTCTAATGCTAACTCTCTTCAAGCATATTGCACAACGATGAAAATATCCATCAGTTGACCTGCTATAGCTTTTTAAAGTCATGACACCACCAAACGAACAAGTTCGCTCCTTCCGGAGCAACCCTAAATCCAGGCAATGCTGGAAAACACTATCCGCATCTAATTGCAACCGTAACCTTGTAAGGGAAGGCATTTGAAATGAATCAAGCGCTATACAACATTGAACCAACGTTCGTGAATCTTATTGGTTAATTCGACGTCATTTGCTGACTGGTAGTTAGTGGTGATTAAAGTTTAACTTGGCTCTGTTATAAGCCAAGATCGTAGGCTATTCAGCCAGGGGGGTCCAATTCTGTGGAGCATGATTTCCAACTTCTATCAGTTCGTCAATGTGAACGGTGTGTGTATTTATCCTCATTCCCTACCTGATGGACCCCACTGGTGGTTGCACTAAAATCACAAATCAGTAGAAGTTAGGATCCATGCACTATCGAACTAGATCACAGTGGCTTGGCGGTCAGTGAGTTTAACTTATAACAGGAAGGTGCTGCATTCGAAAACCGATAATTGCGTACTTATGATAAGTGCCAAAATGGGATGAAACAGTGGTTCCCTAGCTGATATCAATCCTCGATCAAACTTAAATAATTTCTTTTTCTAAAGTTTACCTTGAAATTAAAAACCTAATTTGGTATTTACATTTTGTAACTCAATGAGAAGCTCAATAATCATAGGAAGCTACTCAATTGCCGTCTCTTTTTTGGTCTTTCATTTCACTGCTTCTCTTCGTCTATCTATGTAAGCAGTTCTGATAAGAAGAAGTGACTCCGTTTTTATAATAATAATAATAATGATTTGCTTTATTCCCAAAACAGTACTTGTGATACAGAATGGAGTTTTCAGTACTAATCACAATATTGCATCTAATTTCCTCAAATTATAAATAGAAATTAATCACACAGAAAATTTTCCACATTTACAATAGAGGTAGTGTCAAAAACATGCAGCATATAAAATGGAAATAGCAATAATAATGATAACAGCTAGGGTAATAATAATAAGAATACAAGTGAAAATTGCCGTTGGCTTGTGTCACACAGCATTGGCAATATGGTATAGAAATCCTAGCATGTTTAAAATATTGAATATAACGTTCTCTTTACATGATATGGTGAGGGGAAAAACAAAGATTACAGCCGTCATGGAGATAAGTTGGTTTTTGCAATTATGAGAGTAAAACAGAGAAGTAACAGGACCATAAATATAATAGAAATAATAAAAGTAAAACTTGAAGGTATATAAGGATGGATGGAGGAAATTATTTATTTACTAGATGAAAAAAGGTTAGTTAATTCTTGCCTGACACTATTTTCATCACATAAAATACGTGTCAAGTATGGTATCATAGAATTTTTATACTTGGACGTGCGAGCATACAGTTTTCTGAAGTTACTCCTTGTTCTACCTGAGGAGATGCAAGGTGAAGGCTGAGGGTAAAGTGGATGCTCCAAGTCAGACAAAATCCCTTTAGCAAATTTATTGCACAAATTCAAGTGACTATCGACAACGACGTTAACTATGTGGTCCACTGGGACACCACTCACCCTGCTGACGGTCTTCAGCATTCTACGAATTGTGACATAGTCCTTTTTAAGCAAACCAGGAAAGAATAAGGGTGAGCAATAAAGAAGAATAGGTAGGATGCAAGAGTTTATGAACTGTAAGAGGAGGGGTTGAGTTATACCCGAGTGCCTTAACTTCTTAATGTAAAATGTCAGGCGGAATATTTTACTGGAGATTGCTAAGACATGGGAAGACCAGGTGAGATCAGAAGAGAGAATAAGTCCAAGATATTTAATTTCTAATTTAATTCCTATATCATTGTCGTCAATCTTACAACTATTATGAGAATCGACGACTTCTTTTAACTGTCGTTTACATCTTAAGCTGAAATTAACAGTTTGACATTTAGAAGGACTCAGACCATTTACCAACTTCCAACAGAAAGCTATTTATTTTAGTACAATCTAGCTGGGAGTTAACAGCCATTGAAACTGTTAAGTCATCAGCGTACTTCACAAAGTTTATTTCATCATCAGAGTGAAGCAAGTCATGCAAGAACAAAGAAAAAATAAAAGGAGAAAGAACAGCGCCTTGAGGGACACCAGCTTAAGTAGGCAATGAAGTGGAAGACTTCCCTTTATACACGGTGTACTGCCTTCTTTCTGAGAAATCTGTTCAAAGTTTATTTAAATGTTATTTTCAAAAAAAAATTTTTCACTCAGTCAATTTCTACAACTTCATATACATCTGTATGTATGTATGTAGTATATAGAAAAACACAAAGTGAAATCTGATTATTTTTCATGTTCTGTGTGTGTGCTGTGTTTGGTTGCCATCACAGACAGCACATTGTGTGAATTTTTAATAGCGTTCTATTTTGCAAAAAATAATAATCAATTAACTGATTAGTAATAATAATAATAATAATACTAATAAAGGTGAGAATAGTTCCAGACAATGTCTAACCGGTGAATAAGGTCATTAGATCAATTCAGTAAACAAGACTATTTACGGCAACAGTAATAGTGACAATAGTAGTGATAGTAATAACAAAATTAGTAACAATATTAACTAAGATAGGTGTTAATGGATAGATAATCTATGATTTATTGATATTTTTAGTAAAAGTTTAAGTTTTTAATCATCATGCCTGTAACTATGCTATCATAGCGAATTATTTGTATAGAAAACTAACGCATACACATCTAGATATGATAGAGAAGATTTGTAGCTCAGATGGATGATTTTGATGTGGTTTTGAAAGCTTTGCAAACTAACCATCCAGCTCAGAGAACAAAACCACATCAAAAGCATACACATCTAAACTGCTATGCGGTAGCAGTGAAATCAAATTTTTAATTCTCTGCAATATAATCGCCCTATATTTGGGCTTACAGCACTTGCAGAGCTTCGGACACACAGGTTTTTTTTGAATAAAGAAAGAACGACGAACATATTTGCAGGATAATATGGTCTGGTTTTCATTTCATGGATTCTCTTCAACTGCGTACATCCTAAACAAAATCAATCATTTATAATGACTTATAGATAAAAAGTATACGCAACATTATTTCAGAGGTGATGTAAGTAGGCAATTTATTATTATTATTATAACTCCCTTGGGTTCCTAGTGGAACATAGGGCTTCAACTGCACGTCTTCACTTGCTTCTGTCTTCCTTCTGCTGTACTTTTAACCTGCAACCATGTTAGTCCATACTGTTTCAACCAACTCCCCTCCACATGATCTCCTCCATGTCGCCCTTGCACTGACGTCCCATTCGCCACTTCCTTTTCGGGTTCCACTCGAGGGCTTGACGCGCGATATCACCCAACGGTCTCCTCAGCGAGTGTCCGGTCCATCTCCACTTTCTCCTGTATATTTCTTGGTTGGTGATTGGTTCTTGTTTTCTTTGTTCCCATAGCTAGTTTCTTGTTGGTAATTCTTTCCAGCCCGGCCATCTGATTGATCTTCAGTATAGAGCCAGAGAAGACAGTTGTTGATAAAGGTCTGGTCTGCAACAGTCTGTTGGAAATATTCTTTGTGACCCACCCGCCAACTTTCTGATCCGTATATAAGAGATGACTGACTTGACGTTTGTATTGAAAAATCCGACCGAATTGTATTGTTGATGCTGAGTGACGAAGATTTCCAGATTGATTTTAGGTTGATAAATATGTTTTTTGCCTTCCCGATTCTCGATTTGATTGAGTGTTAAAAGAGCAACTATTTATACAATAATTATCATGCATTGGTTTGTAGGGATTTTGTTTGGTTGGTTCGAGGATTTCATCATGAGCTAACATCAACCAAACCAACAGGAAGTACTGGGCAGGTGTTTCGTCTGTTTAATGTGGGACTCTTCAGCAGTACGCAGTCACTGCCAGGGTTCGAATCCAGGACCTTCTGGCTAAAAGGCTAGTGAGCTCGTAGACCACTGTAACCCTATCCAATGGCTATCCCATGAACTCTAACTTTTGCCAATTTATGACATACCGTGACCACTTATTGTCTCCTTCTAAGAGTAATTGTCCTCACCTTCGACTTGCTGTATCCAACTAGTCAAGGTTGTGGAATTCAGATTTCTCTTGAACTAGAGACAAAATAGAAGATAAAACAACAGAGTTAATTTATGCATAGGAGGGTTGGGGTGAATAGTGAAGTAGAATTATAAAGTAGATAAAATAATTTAATTTAGTAAATTTGGAACCTTAATGGTGAGTTCAACTCAGTGAGTGAAACTCAAAATCAGGATTCTGTTATGCAACAGAATAAAAGTCAACAGCACACGAACGAAACAGTGATGCTTACCAGGTATCGTAGTGAGAGATTAGTCACAATGTCTTTCTGTATGTATAGGTTGAGTAGAAGTCTTTTGGTGGCAACAGCTTCTGAAACCGAAGTAACTATGGCTTTCTTTGTGTACTGACTATTTTGAAAACCTGACTAGTTTCCACTGTCATTTAGATGTCTGAGAACACTTTGCTGTCTTTCATATGGAGACTTTTAGGGATATCCTGGAAGAATCCAGTAGACGGTCTCCTCTCAATCCTTCCTATTTACTTGCTGCCACAAATGCAGATAATTTGGTAAATACAGTTGGCGTTGACATGGAGAGCAGGATACTTGTTTACTTTTGACTGGATTCACGAGCATACTTTGTTGTAAAGTGGAATGAGTCTAGCTGCGGGAAATGTTCTTTTCAATGCACCTTTAATTCTGTTTTCCGTTCTTATATATACTTGTTTGCCTGTGTACGCTAGATAAATAAAAACTGTTTTCTTCTCAGCTATTTCGCGTTTCGGTCTATGTGGTTTTGCCTTTCCGTATTCTTTTATAAACTTCAGAGGGTAACAGTTTCGATAAGGTTCCTTTCGATAACTGTGAGTTCCTCTTCGATCTTATCTTCTGAACACAACACCCTAACTCTACTGAAGTGTATTTTCACCAGACTCCGTTTGTAGCCGATCTGGCAGAAACTATGATAATTCAAGTATTGGCCAGTCAAACTTTCTTTCCTGTAGATGGATTTTTCAGTTGTTCCTTCGTTTCTTCTTTTTATCTTGAGATCTAAGAAGTGTAACTAAGTGTCACATTCCTGACCCATGATAAATGTTATGTGAGAGTGAGCCTGCATTGAGGTTTGTGGATGCGTAATCCAAATTGATGCAAATCACAAACGTGTCATCAACATGAATGTAGTAATATTTGGTCCTCTCTATTTCCAGCTTCATTCGTATCTGTTCAGGATTAGCCAAGTGCTTATCAATGACAGTATCAGGAATCGATATGGCCTAATGGAATACCACCACTCTTCCTATCGACAATCTTCAGAGTTCTAGGAAGTATGACATTGTCTTTTTCTAAGCAACCCAAGAAAGAATAAGGTTGAGCAATACAAAAGAATAGTTAAGATGCAAGAGGTAACCATATGGATAAAACAAGTGTCTACATTCAATAAAAATCTCCAGCTTAAGCAGCAAAACGTATTGGATCTAAACTGCTAAGAAAGTGATTCATCCTTCAAGGTTATCTACATGACAAAATCGAATCGATCCAAAAGTTTACGTTCTCTTCACTTATGCATAGCCGAAGCTTCAGCTATACATGAACAGAAACCTAAATTATGTGTTCAAAAATGTTTTGTCAAACCCCTTTCTTACCTTGGTCATAGTAATGTTCTTTCTAGTTTTTTTTTTTAATTTTACCACTTGAATTCTTTCCACTTCACTTCACATCTTCATTCATATCGTATTCGTACTCCTAATTTTTACAACTTTTAGACAACGCTTGACATTTTTCTTTTAAAAATATTTTTGGTATCAATTCACTTATCGAACAATCTTTAGTAATTTTGTAATCCATCCACTTCAACTCTACCTCTTATAACATTTTAATTATCGTTATTCTTATCACTTATATATGTACATTGACTGAGCAATTATTTAGTGCCTGCTACTTAACAACTTTTTCTGTAATATAAATACGACTGTACAGCTTGAAAATGAAGTCATTGAAAAGAAATTTCTTCGCTGAACAAAACAACTGTGTTTTTACATATGAATAGATGTTTATTTTTCGTGATTTAAAAGTATTATTTGTGAGACGTGTTGAAAAGTAGCTACACTTTTCAACCTACAAAAAATTAACACTTTGGACGACTTACTACAAAAAAAGGCTTTACATCTTTTATGTGACATAACCGATTGGTATATTAATATATGTGTAAAACTTGGGCACTGTGGTAGTAAGCAATTGCATATTAGTTTGTTTATTAGATATATCACACTGTGAAACAGTATTGTTTACTGGATGACAAGGTTTCGAACAAGATTTATTGTTCATAATCATGCCATCAATTATAATCACACGACTATGAAACTTCAGTTTTATAATTTTCTTTGTCCTCTCCTGTTTGTCGTCATTGGGGCAGTAGAATTTTCCAGATATCTGGGTGGACAGGTGTTAAATAATTCCTATTACATGTATTTGCAGTTGATTCGATAAACAAAGCTTCTGTTATCAATCTCTCCCTATACCCTGTGATATTAGATTTCAAAACTGTCATCCTATCGCCTCCATCCTATTGTATGGTTGTGTGTGATTGCATGTAGTGCTATAGCTGAACTATTCTCTAGATTTCTTACTTATTTGGGTCAGGTTTTTATGTTCGGCTTATTGTTTATCGAATCAACTACAAATACATGTAATAGGAATGATTCAACACCTGTCCACCCAGATATCTGGAAAATTCTACTACCCCGACGACGATAAATAGGAGAGGACAAAGAAAACTATAAAACTCAAGTTTCAAAGTCGTGTGATTATAATTGATGGCATGATTATGAACAATAAATTTTGTTCAAACCTTGTCATCCAGTAAATAATACTGTTTCACTGATTGTGTGATACATGTAATCAACAAACTAATATGGAATTACCGATTGGTATAATTTCTTATTTGATCAGTTCACTTCTCAGACACTTACATAAGGTAAAGAAAACAAACTTCACATTTCTTAAATGTTTTGTTCTGATTCTAAAAAAGAGAAACCACGGAATGATTTCGATCTGGAAAAGCATTACAAACTGTTTAACCGCCATTTTATTTTTAACATAGCATGAGTATGAGTTTGGGAATCACTGGCAGTACGCACCCACTGCCAGGGTTCGAACCCAAGACCCTTCGGTTACAAAGCAAGCTCACATACTCGTAAAAACAAATCTAAATGACTATACTGACCCGTTGATGTCGGTTTTCTATTTGCACTTCTTCTTATTGTGCCATCCTCTTTTATGGTCATAAAAAATAATTAATAATTTTTCCTTCACGCTCCCAGTGGAACATAGGGCTTCAAGCTAGAGGCTTGAAGTTTCTGTAGTAGTGTTTAGTTTTTACAGGATGGGGTTGCTAGCCCCATACCCAGCCTTTCCTCTTTACCGGGATTATTTCTGGTTTAGCGAGGTAAAGGAGTGCGTCGGCCGGGGATCGAACCCCGGACCATGTACATGGTCGGCGAGCGTCCTAACCGCTGTGCCACCGACGCACTTATGGTCATAAGGACGTCTAAAAAGGAAATACTAGAGTCCTTTTCTTTCTCAATAGTGAAATCCACGTACCGACAATAGAACTCGAGCTCATTATTAACATCCTTCAAAGGCCCATTTTCTAGTTTCTCAAGGAAAATGTCGGCTAGAAGGGGTCCTAGTGGTTACCCCATCACCACACCGTCGATTTGTCTGTATAGTTCCTATTAAATAAAAAGTGGACATTCATTGCACACTTCAAGAGAAGCTCTTTTATAAAAGATATAGGAATGCTAACATCGATGTTTCGTCTTATGAGTTATTCACATACAAAGTTCATTGTTTCCATAAGTGGTACGTACATGGTGAATAAACATGCATATATAACTGTAGAGCCAGAAGAGGAATTTATCGAAAAGGATATTTTTTGCTCAATTATTTTGTGTTTTATAGGTGTCTGAATGAATATTTTTTACTATATTCAGTTAACACTGTATACTTATGTATTCATTTTATATTCGACACACAAATAAAGTTCACTTAGTCACAGATATACTGAATTTTTCCATGTTTCCAGTCAAATTTGATGGTAATCAAACCGGTATCTTAACTAAATCGACTTCGAAAAGACCTTCTGCAGCGTTAACCGAGAAGTAATTTGGAAAGTGTTTAATTCTAATAAACAAACTAATATGGAATTACTTACTACCATAGTGGCCATGTTGTACACATATATTAAATCTCGACGTCTTCATTAAGTGACCTGATACACTTAGATTTTTATCCTGTACGACAAAATGGGAGCACTTTCCAAGCTAAACATCACTGCTTTTTATTCTTCAGTTGTTCTCTAGCTGATATATCTACTTGGGATAAAAAACTATTTGAATATGAAATAGCATATTTATACCATTTTTTCAGTAATTAGTACTGTCGATATAGTTGTACAAAACTGTGTGTAGATAGTTTTGTCATTTTCGACAATTAAAGTACTTTGAATTATGGGTGTTTTTTCTCCAGCGGATACAGTAATGTTTCAGTATTTCTTTCATATTCCCTATAAATATCACGTTAACAATATTTAAAAGTTGTAATTTCATTTACCGATGTGTTTTCCATTTTCTCATTTTGCTCTTTTTTTGGTTTTGTTACATTTTCTAAAGACAGTTGTTAAGATTAAAGCAGAGAGAGAGAGAAACAGGTTTTACAATTCATACTTTCTTTTTTTATAAGTAGACCAGTTGGCGCCTCAGTTCTGAGAGTGTCTGTGTATCCCACTATATCCCTGTGCGCGTGTATGTGTGTGCGAATAGAGAATACTGGAAGTCCTATTCATTCCTGAAAGCTTGTGTAAGCATGTTTTTCACAGGATTCGCCTACTACTACTACTAATAATAATAAGCTTTGCTTAAACGAATCGGTTTGTTTGTTACCATTTATTAATCGCATAGCAAAACATGTGTATGTACACAAATATTAGTTAAACACTTATTTCTCCCTTTTGTTTTTAATGAACTGTATTCCGCACAAATCAGTGTTTGTCACAGCGGGTCTTCTCTTATTCATATCCACACACTCGCACACATACACACAGAGAGATATCTGAACACGTACGCCATTTTGTACCGCATATACACATATACTTCAAAAGTGAATGTCAGAAAAATGGAAATAAAACTACGTGAAGGTTTTTTTTGCCGTTGTTGTTGATTCATTTGAAATAGTTTCAAAGATTTCAACTGTTCCCACCCCTGTTTATTACACAGTGTGTGTGTATGCCTAGTGTAGTTCATTAGTGTATAAAGCACGTAGTTATTCTGTTGGTTGGTTGTAAATATATGCATTAACCGAGAAAACAAATACAAGTTGAAATGATGATGGTAATTGCGATAAGCATTGAAGTGTCATGTTACGGTCAAGTGCGAAATCGATTCACACTAGATAAGAATTAATTGTGTTGGATAGTAAGACAAAGGAGTTTTTATTATGTGTGTGTGTGTGTGTGTGAGTATGCACGTGTAAATTCATCAAGAAAGAAACTGGTGATTGATTACTGGATGATCGTCAGTTAGTTATAATTTGACCTTGTGAATGATACTTTAATTGAGATGATGAATTCATTTAGCAGTAATTTGTTACGAATCGACATAACTCGAGTTTGTTATTTGTAGTTATTATTTCATATTTGTTCTGGATACTTCCATACTTCAACTTTGACTATTTATTATTATCATTTTTAATTATTCCCGTCTGTTCTGAGTGTAACATAAGGCTTCAACAACACATCTCCACTTTGTTCTATTTTCTGCCGTCCCCTTCACTTGGGTCCACGATTGACCGAACTGTCTCATCTCTTCCCCATCTCATGATCTCCTCCATGTCACCCTAGGACTACCCATTCATCGCTTCCCATTCGGATTCCAATCAAATGATGGCCTGCATCGAGCCACTTGATCTTGAGTATGGAGCTAACCAGTGAAGGCGGACAGCTGTTGATAAAAGTCTGCATCGACTTGTTGGAAATGCTTTTCGTAACTAACACACAGTGCAAGTTTCTTACCCATATAGAAGAACTGACTGACTGACCGACTTGACACTTGTGCTAAAAATCCGAATCTTGTTCCTCATGTTGACTGAGTGAGGCAGAAGACTTCGAAACTGGTTTAAGGTTTATGAGGGCGTATCTTGCCTTCCGATTCTGGCCGGCTGGCTGGATTTGACATCTTCATCCGTTCCGACTGCCTGTGGGTGAAAAGATGCTGGCTGGCTAGATAAGTGAAGGAAGTAACCACTGTCAAATCTGCCCCTTTGATGGTGATCGGTGCTGATTGTTGTTGTTATTGGTGGTGTTGGTTGGTTATCTTTATCTCCTTCATCTTCTCTATGTTCACCTGCAGTTCTGTCGTCACTGCCTGCTTCTTCTGCCAAGTCTTCGAGTTTGTGTAATATGAGACTTAAATCACCTACAAAATCCATATATACTAGAGTCTTCTTACCGGTAAAACGTACTCCTGTCTTCGCACTCCCCTCGTACAGTCTGTCGCATAATCCAGTCGACCACAATTAAGAATATCATTGTTGATAATAGTCAGGTAGCCTTGTCTTACTGTTGTATGCACTTCGACCAGCTCGTCAAGTTTTTAGCTGTCGATCACCTGGGAACTTTAATAAATGTGTAAAACTTCGGCACTGTGGTAGTAAGTAACTAATAATACATAAGTATACAATATAAACTTAGTTTGTTTGAGAGTAATGCATTTTGTTATTGAGAAATATGCACTAAAGTACGTAATCTCCCAATTGTTTTATAGTACTCATTGACAGAAGAAACAAATAAAAGATTGAGGAATTCAAGTATCGAGAGCATTTAAATAATTTAGATCATTTCCAGGTGTCAGATATTCGAAAATATTATTGATTTTAAAATATAAGTACTACTTTGTCTTCGTTATTGCGAGAAACCTACGCTTTGTTTTATCAACAAACTGACTTAATTTCATGTGTTTCAGAGTTTCATCATGGGTTGATACTGGTTAGAGAACCATTGGAGAACCTGGGAGTACTGGAAAGCTGTTTCTTCCTAATTTGTCACTGTTCAGCAGTACACAGTGTTCACTGGTAGAATTCGTGCTCTGGGCCAACCGGTTACGAGGCGACCTCCAGTACTGCCAGGTTATCCAATAGTTCTCTAACCGACGTCAGTTGATCATTCGTTTGATGACATGTACTATTGGAAATCTTACTGAAACGAATGATAATGTGTTAAAGCATTGTAATGACGAGTAAGCATTAAACATCTTCATAGCCATGCAACTAGCCTGTACAGGGTATCAGATCAATAAAGTATAATTTTTTAAGGTGGTGAGCTGACAAAGAATTTCACAATTACTTCGAAGTGCTGAAGGAATAGCAGTTCTTTTCTTAGGAATGTGAGTGACAGTATTTTTTTTTCTGTTGCAACTAAATTTAGGTCAACTGCATTCATTGAGATTATTTTTATTGCATGAAGGATTTCATCATGGGCTGACATCAGTTGCAGAACCACTGGAAAACCTGGGAGTACTGTATGGTTGTTTCGTCCTAGTTTGGGACTCTCCATCAGTGAGCACCCGCCGGGATTTGAATCCAGGACCTTCTGATTACGTCTGGTTAACGTCTTCATTAAAGAGTTTAATTTACCTACTGTAGAAGATGGAATATTCGCTTTCAGCCAATGTTTGACTAGACTGAATATACATCACTTTCATTTCGACAAATTTCTTGTATGATATAAATTACTTTATTCTGCACAGGTACTTAATTAAAACTCCAAATTATCAGGTAACAAGGCATTCACACATTCGCTAACATATAGTCCAGACAGAGGAAAAGCAATAGAGGAGTTTCTATAAAATTATTACTGTAATTTAATTTAGATGATACATTTCGACGTTTGTTCATTTGATTAGAAATTAAGTTTACACAAAGTTTACACAAGAATTCCTAACAGAGCAGCTATTTTTCAGAATGTGACACCTTCCTGTCTCAGGTCGCTTCGTCATAACAATGGAAGCGATTTAATCAATCCTCAGTTTGCCAATTAATCTGGACTTTGGAGCCCACTGGATTTACATCACAAAGAACTAATAAGGTATTGAATTTCCATTCCGTATTGTCTATCGGTTGTGTCTCAGTGGTTCAGAGGTAAAGTGCTCGCCTACCACACATATGGTCTGGTGTTCGATCTCTGTCAGACGGACTTCCTAATCTCAATAAGCCTATAATAAGACCTGTAAAGAGGGGAGGTTGTACACCACTGCCAATGAAAACTTCAAAGTTCTAGCTTGAAGTCCCATGTTCCACTGGGTATGTAAAGGAATAAAAAAAAATTGTGTGTCGGTTAAGTTGCCAACCTTAATTTTAACAGGAAAGTCTTTTAATGTACATGTAATTATCATTGTGAAAACGAAATTAGTAAAGTGCTGTTTCACCAGCCGTTGTAAGAACTACTCCAATTTCCCTGGCTTTTTAGGAAAATTGTCAGTTGTGAAATTGGATATGAGGCGATATACAAGCAACGACCTGCTGTAAATGAATCAGTTAATGGGATAAATTTCATGAAATACACTCTCATCTATTCATATTCTTCATAGTTGTAATTAAGATAAAAGATGAAGTAGAAACCATATTTGTTTAATAGCAGATGAGCAATGAAATCGATACTAAAAGTGAACTTCAATGTATCTGTCCATGAAATCCAAGGATGGCAGGTATAGACAGAGAAAAATATTCACAACCCAGTTCACAGATATTCAGCAACTTATTAGAGTTTTTGTGAGCCTCTTTTCTACATACACAGGAACTGGTGAGTCCATTAAGCATCCTGATTTTTTGTCTGTGAAGAGTTAATTATCTTTTCTCAAGTAGAAGAAGACATTGCGAAATAGTCGCAGTATATAGTGAATCGGCAGAAGTTAGAATTCAGTGACCATTGGATCGGGTGAATCCCAGTGGCTCAACGGTCTACGAGCTCTCTAGCCTTGTAACCAGAAGGTCTTGGGTTCTAATCCTGGTGGTGGGTGCGTACTGATGAAGCGGAGTCCCAAACTAGGACGACGGAACAGGTGTCCAGTACTCCCAGCTGGTTTTCCAGTGGTTCTCTAACTAATGTCAGCTCATGATGAAATCCTCCATGCAGTTATTTTTTTATTGTAAAGCTCTCGTTCCCTTCATATTTATTTCCTTCGTAAGACATACTAAGCTCTGCCAGTACTGATCATTGCAACAAAATGTTTATTAGTACTACAGCCTGCCTCTTTAATTATTACTTTTTCTTATTTGTTGCAAACGACTGCCCAGCAAAATTATTTTAGTGGGCTATTTGAACTGGGTTATATGTATCATATGCAAGTAAATATGCACCAAAATACCTCGGCAAGGTGTCATCCTCCAACATTTTTATTACACTTCCTTTAATTAGCATTTTATATGACGTCAGTCTAGGTTAAGTGAAAAGCAAATGACCTAATGAAGATGAAATTATAAAACAGCACGTAGGCAAATTTTTCAGTAAACCTGGTAATTTAATTATTTCATCTTCCCAATGAATAATGAAAACAAAGTAATAAAGAGATCAGAAGAAAGGGAATTCTCCAAACGCCATGTCTAGTAATTTTAGTAAGCTCATACTGCAATGAAGTTCACAAATCCAAAGGAAGATTTGTAAGATTAAAATCAAATACCAGTAGGTTTTTAAAATTCTTTATCACATTTACTAAACCATGTTAAAGCTGCGGTAGCTTTCGAAATATCTAATCAGATCGGCAGATATTTTTGTCTGTCTATCTGCTTTCGACATAGAACTTCACACAAATGTGCACCAGTTCAAGTCGCCACACTCCATGTAGAACACAAAGCTAGAGAATAAAGTAGAAGAGATGCATAATAGAGACAGTAAACAGAGGTATGAGACAAAGGAATAGTAATAACGAAGAACAATATAATTTCATTGGAAATCATAAGTCACAAAGAGTGGAGGCATCTGCACCGCTCATTGAGAACGATTTTGAGCCACTGTTTCCAGCCTTCATTAGTTTTTACAGTTCTGAGTTCCTCAACCAGGAAGTCGACACTTTCCTAAGTGGCTTAAACTAACTGTTATAGATTTCATTGACTGGTGGCATGTTTTGGTTTGATCGCCGCTAGCTCCTTTCCAACCTGACCCTATGTCAGCTAACATTGCCTGTTGAGGAAAAGCTATGGCTGAGCATACATAACACATGTCCTAACCATCTCAGTCGATGTAATTTCACAGCTTCGTCGATTGATTTCCTATTCCTCCCTACCCAGCACTCAACCGACGCCTAACCTCAATATTTCTCACCTTATTATATCACTTCACACGGGAGATAGAGCACAGGCACCTATGATCAAAGTCAACTAGCTGATCTTTTCATGTCTTCCACTCTCAGTGGCCAGGTCTCACAGCCATTAAGGAGGACGGAGCGGAATGCTGCTCTGAGCAGTACAGCCGCCCTTTGGCCGATAGCCGGATATCACGTCTACGGCAGAGATGGCATAAACTGACAGATATTTTTACTTCCGTGAAGAAACAGAACATTAGAACTGCAAATCTTTTACCGTACTTTATGAAGCGATTGGTAATTCTTCATATTTCTCGACATTACTTGTTCATAACTAGTTTCACTTGTAAATAACTCTCAGAAGATACTTAGTGGTAAATATACACGGGTAGTAATGTGAAACGATTGTTAGGTGATCTTTTAGTTACTAACAGACCAACGGAATTATCACAGGAAATTATCACTGAAAATGTTCGTTCAACTCTTAAGAACTTATGAGTATTTGGAAAATTAAGAATTACAGAAAAATAAATACTTATAGGGTTTAGAATACAAACAAAAGAAAACAATTTCCCTTTATTTTCTTTGAGTTATTCTGTTGACAACGCATTAGAAGGTAGTAGATTTCGTTGCTAAACAAGTTGCCAAAAATTATTTTTGTAAATATGGGTTTTCGTAAGGATGTTGTTCGATTGTTTGGAGGATTTCATCATGAACTGACATCAGTTAGAGAACTATCGGAAAACCAGCTGGGAGTATTGGACAGTTAGCTATTTCTTCAGCCTAGTTCGGGACTCCGCTTTATCAGTACGCACCACTGCCAGGATTAAAACCCACTACTTTCTAGTTACAAAGCGAGCTCGTAGACGAGTACTCCCAGGTTTTCCAGTGTTTTTCTACCTGATGTCAGCTCATGATGAAATCTTCCAACCAATCAAACAAAATCCTTAAAAACCCATATACTTGGAAATTAATCTAATGCTCACTAGTGGCTTGCCCTATTCAGTCAGTTAACCTAAGGTTCCAGTGAGAAGCCGTGACTAGTAGGTATAGCAGGTCGAAGATGAGGCAGTAACTCGTCGAAGAAGATATTGCGAAGTGGTCGTGTTATGTCATGAATTGACAGAAGTTAGAATTCATGGGCTGGCTACTGGATCGGGTCCCAGTAGCTTAATTGTCTACGAACTCTCTGGCCTCGTAACCAGAAGGTCCTGGGTTCTAATCCTGACTATGGGTGCGTAGTGATGAAGCGAAGTCCCAAACTAGTCTAAGGAAACAGCTAGCAGTCGAATGCTCCCAGTTGGTTTTTCAATGGTTCTCTAACTGATGTCAGCTCACGATGAAATCCTCCAACCAATCAAATATTTTTATGTAAAACTAAATATTTCACTTTTTTCTCTTCACATAGTGTAAACAGTTTCTTCTTACAGTTGTTCAACATTCCAGTGTCAAACAACATTTTCACTAGAATGTTAGTGCTTCGAGATTTCAGAATACCTTTAAAACAAGGAAAATACATCAACTACTGGTTATATTTGGTTCATGAGTAGAACTAAAAGCATATGAAGTGTTTTAAATTTTCTTTAGTCACACCGGTATTCATCAGTCAATAAGAATTTAATAAAACAAAATGAGACTAATTGTCTGGTAAGTAGGGGTCTTGTTGAGTGAAATACCCAAACGGCTTTCTTTATTAAAGAACAAAATCGATTTGAAGGGGAAAAGAGTTGGTTTAGTGATACTGAAAGTGTGAAATCAGGATGATAACCACAACAGTTCTTAGGATGATAAAGTAAAGTTGAATGAAGTTAACTATGAACTACGCTATTGAACGTACGGCGAAGAGGTTGATTTCAAAGAAACTTCAAAATATGACCAGTGCTTTAGCCGCAAATAAGTGATGAAAACGCCTACTTAGAAATGACGGAGTAGGTTTCTATCCCAGGTAGATGATTTTGAAAAAAGCGCTGAAAATGCTGTCTAGAAAGATAATGAAATCTATGCGAATATACCATTGAACTCAGATAACACAGTCACACAAAAGATGCCTACTTAATGAGGTTTGTTAATACCAATTAGCTAATGGGTGCAAAATTTAAGGTGATGTAGACATTGTTCTTTTTTCACCTACACTTGAGTAATCAATCGATTGTTTCACACTGATTGAACATAGAATCACAAGAATTATGAAATAATGGTTACGGTAGCAAATTTTTATGCATACTGCGCTGCAATGAATTTGTAGCATAATAGCAAAAGTACCTTATGAACTAATTATATTCACAACTACGTGATATGCGAATGTTTTATATTTTGTATGAAGTTCATTATCAGTATCGTACGATGTCTAGTAAAATACGCCTGTTCTCTAAATCTCTTCAGGTTTAGCATGTTGTTGATTTCTATTTCTCAAGAGTAATCGTGTACAAATATTTCTTTGAGTAGATCTTTAGTACTACTAACTTGAAATGAATCAGACAGTGGCCACCGAAACAAATTCGTTAGGGCCTGGGCTCAGGATACCGATCGTATTATTATATTATAATTTCCTTTAATTCCTAGAGGAATATAGGACTTCAACCGCGCGTCTCCATTGCCTTCGGTTCTCTGCTAGAGTTTTCACTTGGCTACACGTCTGCCCACATGCTTTCATCTCCTCTTCAAATCACCTCCTACACGTCACCTCACCCTTGCACTGACGATCAACTCTCCGCTTCTCTTTCGGTTTCAACTCGAGCGATGGCTTGTCTAGTGATGTCACATGATGGTTTTCTCAGAGTATGGCCAATCTATGTCCAATAGCAGAAGAAAAACATATAATAATTACAAAATTAGTTGAAACATTCAAACAATCGTCAGTATTATGATAAGATCGTTTAGGATAGCTTTTCCAAACAATATTTTCAATACCCAGATGAACTGTGTATGACAATTATTTTTCATGCGTAATCTCAGACTGTTGGAAAGCATGTTATACTTGTGTTAGTTAGCTCAACTATACTTTTCCTCTACAGGATTTCATCATGAGTTGACATGATCAGTGCGCTGAATAGTCCAAAAATAGGATGAAACAGCTTTACAGTACTTCCAATGGTTATTTAACCGATTTTAGCTCATAATGAAATTCTGTAACCAATTAAAACCCTGACAGCCGACCCTTGAACTGTTTTTGTTTTCTTTCTCAGCTCCATATGGTATGTTAGTTTTTGTAAGGGTCTTCAGATGACTAATATTATTCAATCATTTTCATTGAATGTATTAATGAAATAGAATTTAATTAAAAATTAATTAATATTCAGTACTCTTTATAATGGTGAATTTCTGTATACATTAAAGCTTAGTGTGAAATTTAATGGTTTTCGCCTCGAGAACAATTTTTATTATTATTATAGTCGGCAACTTTCTCTGTTTATCATAATATCATTGTGAAGATAAATAAGTAACAAGTTATCAACATGATGAAAGCGCTGTAATCCACTGTGATTATATGTGTAATATTTTTAGCAGATGTTAACCCATACAGGCGATTAATACACAACTTTATTATTATTAGTAGTAGTAGTATTATCTTGAGGGCTAAAATTAACTCAGCCATGGTTACTGTAACAGTAATAAAAAGGAAAATTTTTTTAATGGGCTCCACAATTTACACCGTGATGATTACTAGTTCCGTTGGTATTAGATGGGTGGAGGTGATCGGCCACACGAAGCCTTGCTCGACCTCAGTTTCGTGCTAGTTAGGACTCATCAGTCAGCAAGGCGTATCCGCAACCGCCTAGAAGGAACTCGTGTCCCACCCCTCTAAGATTCGAATCCGTGTCACCTAGTGAGTACTACAGTCAGAGACGTTACTATTGAGCTGTTTTTGGCCTCGAAATGAACAATCGTAGGGGCAAATGAACTAGGAAAGATACTTATAATAAAACATACTTTAGGTGATTTAATTGAATTTCAGATTTTCCCGTCGATTGATTGAACCGAAGTGCTCGGTCTCAGGTTGACATGTCTGTTGGCTTCTTGTGCTGAGGGTTCGACGATATCTGAGCATTTAATTAGTATTTCATTGGTGGATGGTGACTAGCAGTGGAATGCAGGATGCACATTTCGTCCTATTTGGGACTCCTCAGCTAGATGGACCTACTGGGTTCGAGCCTCGGTGGGAACATCATCACTCACTGAGAAATGCAGGTACATCCAGATGACGAGTTCGAACTGAAAGACATGCACATCCTGGATTCCTCTTCTAGTCACTTCTAGTCACCAATTAAATACTTTAAGTGAATTCCCGTATTTTGAAATTGAAGGAAGATATACGTATTTGACACTTTAAAAAAAGAACACAATATGAACATACACATAAACAAGTTCAAACCGAGAGAAAAAGAGAGAGACTCAAAAAGAACTTGAAAATGGTTTTTGAAATGAGTCTATTTTACTGTCATGGTCACTAAGACAAAGTGATCACAAGAATACATAGAGGTTTTAGTGTGTGTGTGTGTGGCCTAACCAAAATATGCCATTTTGTACTTTGTTATTAACTGGAAGATCATAAAAGTTTTGCAGGTCCACACATGCCTATATTTTGCAAGATTTTATAATGATACTTTATATAAAGGAAGCTAAAACAGTCATTAAATTAGCTTCATTCTACAACGAAAAATAACTGATTACATACTTCATGGGTGCACTGACAGCTAGGAAGTCATTTGTGCTGTGCCGTGATGTGTAGTACAGTTTGGGAAACACTAATTGTACATTCCTGAAAATAATTTGGTTAGCTTCTCTGACTTCCCCTATGTTGTCAGTATGCTGTATGATGGCCTATTAAAGTCAAATGTAGGGTATACTATCCTTAAAAAAATATCATTCAATAAAACGCCTAGCTGTATTACTTACTAGAGACTGTCTTTAGTAACGCTGTGCTAAACAAACAGCCACTTTTTGTCCAATCGGACTAAAATGACATTTCAAGTTTGCCTATGGATTGATATCAGTTAGAGAACCATTGAAAACCAACAGAGAGTACTGGACAGCTAGCACCTTTGTCCACATAGTTCGCAAAAATTACGAATTGGTAGAAGTTAGAATTCATGCCTGATTGAGTGAGATCCCAGTGGTCGAATGACCCACGAACTTTCCTTGTACCCGAATGGTCCTGGGTTCAGTTCCTGTTGGGGTCAAGGTTAAGTACTTCTGGTAAATCCCAAACTAGGATGAATCAGATGTCCAGTACTCCCTGTGGGTACCCTCAAAGGTTCATCGACAAGTATGGAAGATCTGAAGTCATAAATGTAAAACAAACCACAGTGGGAAAAAAGCCAATCTACTTTCATCTTGATTATAAAGGTAAAAACATTGCAGCGATGATCAACAGAAAGCTGAGTACATCACTAGCCATAGCCTATCCTGCAGCTAAGCTCGTTCCCGTCTATCGAACAACTTGTTCTTTTGGTGCGATCAAAAATCGATAGATATCCTTCTCATGTTAACTCCAACCGTATATACAAATTTACATGTCTCTGAGGGAGAAGTTACATTGGAAGGACAGAAAGAAGGGCGTATCTACGATTTTCTGAACATGCACCAAAAAGCTTATGTTTAAAAAGGGAACATATGGTTTGAACAGTGCCATCGCCAGGCATCTCCTTGATACGGGTCATGAGGTGGACGTCGAAAAGTCGTTCAAAATTACCAATAGGCAAAAGAGCTCAATTCTCCTCAAGTTTGATGAAGCCATCTCCATCAAACACCTGAAACCTGATTTATGCGTCCAGAAAGAAGCGTTTATCAGTCTTCCTTTGCCCTGGCAACTGGATATTTTTTCATCTCTCTTTCATTCGAATGCGAAATGCTGTTAAGTTTCCATTGTGTATGATTATTATTGTTCGGAAAAGTGTTTAATATTGCATATATATATATATATATATATATATATAATTAGTATATGCGTATATTGATCGATTGATTTTTGTTTAAAATGAACTCTGTGCAAGTATGTTAAAATGGTTACTGTAGATATATTTAATAATGTCTTTGGCGTGTTAGCAGCTGACGAGAAGGCAACGAAATAAAAGATGATACCATTTTATTCTGCTAAAACTGTAGTTCTTGCTTAGTTCAAATTCATTAAGGGGAATAAATGTAAGATATCTATCAATGGGCAAATTTGATACAAATCAAATCCTTAAAAACTAACCTTTCAAAGTGTCATGAGTAAATAGCTATATCAGTGTCATTAAATTGGAATGTGTATTCTCTTAGGAAGGTGAGCCTTTGAGGTAAATCCGACTGAACATTTTAGTGTAAGGTTCCACTGGTGGTCCAGTGGTATGACACTAGCCAAATATGTATGTGGTCAGGGGTGGGGGTTCGATACACAGTTTATAAACTCTTAAGCCTTGCTAAGCCAGGCTAAGGCAGGTGAAGACCGAGAATTCAGAGCGCTGACTTGAATCCCTATATTCCAATCCGAACATACACAAATAAAATAATAAAAATAATTTTAATGTGAGTGGAGGCTGAAAATATAATAGGCAATGAAACACATGGAAAAGAAGTGGATGGTTTCTATGATTCTACAGTTTATAGAAGCTATTCCAGTCTTATGTGCGTAGGTGGCATAGCGGTTAGGACGCTCGCCGACCATGCAAATGGTCCGGGGTTCGATCCCCGGCCACAGACGCACTCTTTTACCTCGCTAAGCCAGAAATAATGCTGGTAAAGCGGAAAGGTTGGGCATGAGGCTACCAACCCCATCCTGTAAAATAAACACTGCTACAGAAACTTCAAGCCACCAGCTTGCAGCCCTACGTTCCACTGGGAATGTGAAGGAAAAATTATTAAATTATTATTCTAGTCGTATACTTATTTATTAATGTAATAAAAACGTAAACTAATTATCGATTTCCATAAATAATTTGCTGTCTTCTGCAGATTGAGTGAGATTTTTATGGTTCGATTGTAAATCCACAACATATTCTTTCTTATTCGTCATATGCATGATTATAACGCAAACTCATTCGATCTTAATTTTACTAATCCATTCTGCTGCTGTTGTTGTTGCTTTTGACTCAGTATCTAGGGATATTTTGTTAAATAAGCTTGTTGAATCTCAAAATGAGTGTCGCGTTGTCAACTGGCTGCATTCTTATTTCTCAGGAAAAAAAGCAGTACACAGTATGTAAAGGGAAGTCGTCCACTTCGTTGCTTACTGAGGCTGGTGTCCCTTAAGGTGCTGTTCTTTTTCCTTTTCTGTTTTCTTTCTTCTTGCATGACTTACCTCATTGTGATAACAAAATGAACTTTGATGAGTATGCGGACGATCTAATTATTTCAATATCTGTTAACTCCTAGCTAGACTGTACTAAGATGAACAGCTTTCTATCAGGAATTAGAAAATGGTCTTCGTCTAACGGCCTTAAACTAAATCCTTCCAATTGTCAGACTGTCAATTTCAGTTTCCGGCGTAAACGAAAGTTTAATGAAGCTGTTGGTTCCTATGACAAATGCAAAATTGATGATATTGATGTAGAAATCAAGTTTGAAGTTAAGTATCTTGGATTAACTCTTTCTTCTGACCTTCCCTAGTTTTCGCATGTCTTAGCGATTTCTAAAAGAATATTTCGTCTGAATTTTTAAATTAAGAAGTTGAGGCACTCAAGCATGACTCAACCTTTTCTCTTACAGTTTGTCAACTCGTGCATCTTACCTATTATCCTCCACTGTTCACCCTTGCTTATTTATTTCCTAGATTGCTTGGAAAAGACTATGTCATACTTCGTAGAACTCTGAAGACTGTCAGTAGGGCGAGTGATGGTGTCCCACTGGGCCATATCGTTGACATCGTCATTGATGGGCACTTGATTTCATGCAAAAAATCTACTTAAAGGATTTTCTATAGTTTGGTTTGTAAGGATTAGTTATGTTTTACGAGTTGATCACGGATTGATATCAGTTAGAGAACCATTGAAAACCAGGGAGTACTGGACAGCTGCTGTTTCATCCTAGTTTGGGAATCATCGGCAGTACGCACCCACTGGGTTTCGAACCCAGGACCTTCCGGTTACAAGGCAAGCTCGTATACCATTCAGCCACTGGGACCCGATTCAATGGCTCGTGAATTCTAACTTCTACCAATTCGTGATTTAGCGCGACCCCAACCATTGTCGTTGGTGGGACATCCATCCACACACGTGACATCTAATTGGACCTCACTGGTCACGACTTCTCACTAGAACTCAGGAAACTCCAGCCTGTAGCAAGTCACTAGCGAGCATCAGATTAACTTTCTATAGTTTGGTTTGTAAGGATTAGTTATGTTTTACGAGTTGATCACGGATTGATATCAGTTAGAGAACCATTGAAAACCAGGGAGTACTGGACAGCTGCTGTTTCATCCTAGTTTGGGAATCATCGGCAGTACGCACCCACTGGGTTTCGAACCCAGGACCTTCCGGTTACAAGGCAAGCTCGTATACCATTCAGCCACTGGGACCCGATTCAATGGCTCGTGAATTCTAACTTCTACCAATTCGTGATTTAGCGCGACCCCAACCATTGTCGTTGGTGGGACATCCATCCACACACGTGACATCTAATTGGACCTCACTGGTCACGACTTCTCACTAGAACTCAGGAAACTCCAGCCTGTAGCAAGTCACTAGCGAGCATCAGATTAACTTTCTATAGTTTGGTTTGTAAGGATTAGTTATGTTTTACGAGTTGATCACGGATTGATATCAGTTAGAGAACCATTGAAAACCAGGGAGTACTGGACAGCTGCTGTTTCATCCTAGTTTGGGAATCATCGGCAGTACGCACCCACTGGGTTTCGAACCCAGGACCTTCCGGTTACAAGGCAAGCTCGTATACCATTCAGCCACTGGGACCCGATTCAATGGCTCGTGAATTCTAACTTCTACCAATTCGTGATTTAGCGCGACCCCAACCATTGTCGTTGGTGGAACATCCATCCACACACGTGACATCTAATTGGACCTCACTGGTCACGACTTCTCACTAGAACTCAGGAAACTCCAGCCTGTAGCAAGTCACTAGCGAGCATCAGATTAACTTTCTATAGTTTGGTTTGTAAGGATTAGTTATGTTTTACGAGTTGATCACGGATTGATATCAGTTAGAGAACCATTGAAAACCAGGGAGTACTGGACAGCTGCTGTTTCATCCTAGTTTGGGAATCATCGGCAGTACGCACCCACTGGGTTTCGAACCCAGGACCTTCCGGTTACAAGGCAAGCTCGTATACCATTCAGCCACTGGGACCCGATTCAATGGCTCGTGAATTCTAACTTCTACCAATTCGTGATTTAGCGCGACCCCAACCATTGTCGTTGGTGGGACATCCATCCACACACGTGACATCTAATTGGACCTCACTGGTCACGACTTCTCACTAGAACTCAGGAAACTCCAGCCTGTAGCAAGTCACTAGCGAGCATCAGATTAACTTTCTATAGTTTGGTTTGTAAGGATTAGTTATGTTTTACGAGTTGATCACGGATTGATATCAGTTAGAGAACCATTGAAAACCAGGGAGTACTGGACAGCTGCTGTTTCATCCTAGTTTGGGAATCATCGGCAGTACGCACCCACTGGGTTTCGAACCCAGGACCTTCCGGTTACAAGGCAAGCTCGTATACCATTCAGCCACTGGGACCCGATTCAATGGCTCGTGAATTCTAACTTCTACCAATTCGTGATTTAGCGCGACCCCAACCATTGTCGTTGGTGGGACATCCATCCACACACGTGACATCTAATTGGACCTCACTGGTCACGACTTCTCACTAGAACTCAGGAAACTCCAGCCTGTAGCAAGTCACTAGCGAGCATCAGATTAACTTTCTATAGTTTGGTTTGTAAGGATTAGTTATGTTTTACGAGTTGATCACGGATTGATATCAGTTAGAGAACCATTGAAAACCAGGGAGTACTGGACAGCTGCTGTTTCATCCTAGTTTGGGAATCATCGGCAGTACGCACCCACTGGGTTTCGAACCCAGGACCTTCCGGTTACAAGGCAAGCTCGTATACCATTCAGCCACTGGGACCCGATTCAATGGCTCGTGAATTCTAACTTCTACCAATTCGTGATTTAGCGCGACCCCAACCATTGTCGTTGGTGGACATCCATCCACACACGTGACATCTAATTGGACCTCACTGGTCACGACTTCTCACTAGAACTCAGGAAACTCCAGCCTGTAGCAAGTCACTAGCGAGCATCAGATTAACTTTCTATAGTTTGGTTTGTAAGGATTAGTTATGTTTTACGAGTTGATCACGGATTGATATCAGTTAGAGAACCATTGAAAACCAGGGAGTACTGGACAGCTGCTGTTTCATCCTAGTTTGGGAATCATCGGCAGTACGCACCCACTGGGTTTCGAACCCAGGACCTTCCGGTTACAAGGCAAGCTCGTATACCATTCAGCCACTGGGACCCGATTCAATGGCTCGTGAATTCTAACTTCTACCAATTCGTGATTTAGCGCGACCCCAACCATTGTCGTTGGTGGGACATCCATCCACACACGTGACATCTAATTGGACCTCACTGGTCACGACTTCTCACTAGAACTCAGGAAACTCCAGCCTGTAGCAAGTCACTAGCGAGCATCAGATTAACTTTCTATAGTTTGGTTTGTAAGGATTAGTTATGTTTTACGAGTTGATCACGGATTGATATCAGTTAGAGAACCATTGAAAACCAGGGAGTACTGGACAGCTGCTGTTTCATCCTAGTTTGGGAATCATCGGCAGTACGCACCCACTGGTTTCGAACCCAGGACCTTCCGGTTACAAGGCAAGCTCGTATACCATTCAGCCACTGGGACCCGATTCAATGGCTCGTGAATTCTAACTTCTACCAATTCGTGATTTAGCGCGACCCCAACCATTGTCGTTGGTGGGACATCCATCCACACACGTGACATCTAATTGGACCTCACTGGTCACGACTTCTCACTAGAACTCAGGAAACTCCAGCCTGTAGCAAGTCACTAGCGAGCATCAGATTAACTTTCTATAGTTTGGTTTGTAAGGATTAGTTATGTTTTACGAGTTGATCACGGATTGATATCAGTTAGAGAACCATTGAAAACCAGGGAGTACTGGACAGCTGCTGTTTCATCCTAGTTTGGGAATCATCGGTTCTCTAACTGATATCAATCCGTGATCAACTCGTTAAAGGATTTTGTCAGACTGTGAACATCCACCACAGCACCGTCAGCTCCAATCTTGTAACTCCTCAGGTAAAACAAGAAGTCTTTTCAGAAGACTTTATGCGCGTACGTCTAAGTATAATATTTCCACTATACCATATTTGGCGTCACGTATTTTATGTAATAAAATAGTGTTAGGCATGAACTAACTAACCTTCTTTGCACTAGTAAATAAACAATTTTCTCCATCCTTATAACATCAAGCTTCATTGTTATTATTATAATGGTTGGGGTCGCGCTAAATCACGAATTGGTAGAAGTTAGAATTCACGAGCCATTGAATCGGGTCCCAGTGGCTGAATGGTATACGAGCTTGCCTTGTAACCGGAAGGTCCTGGGTTCGAAACCCAGTGGGTGCGTACTGCCGATGATTCCCAAACTAGGATGAAACAGCAGCTGTCCAATACTCCCTGGTTTTCAATGGTTCTCTAACTGATATCAATCCGTGATCAACTCGTTAAACATAACTAATCCTTACAAACCAAACTATAGAAAGTTAATCTGATGCTCGCTAGTGACTTGCTACAGGCTGGAGTTTCCTGAGTTCTAGTGAGAAGTCGTGACCAGTGAGGTCCAATTAGATGTCACGTGTGTGGATGGATGTCCCACCAACGACAATGGTTGGGGTCGCGCTAAATCACGAATTGGTAGAAGTTAGAATTCACGAGCCATTGAATCGGGTCCCAGTGGCTGAATGGTATACGAGCTTGCCTTGTAACCGGAAGGTCCTGGGTTCGAAACCCAGTGGGTGCGTACTGCCGATGATTCCCAAACTAGGATGAAACAGCAGCTGTCCAGTACTCCCTGGTTTTCAATGGTTCTCTAACTGATATCAATCCGTGATCAACTCGTAAAACATAACTAATCCTTACAAACCAAACTATAGAAAGTTAATCTGATGCTCGCTAGTGACTTGCTACAGGCTGGAGTTTCCTGAGTTCTAGTGAGAAGTCGTGACCAGTGAGGTCCAATTAGATGTCACGTGTGTGGATGGATGTCCCACCAACGACAATGGTTGGGGTCGCGCTAAATCACGAATTGGTAGAAGTTAGAATTCACGAGCCATTGAATCGGGTCCCAGTGGCTGAATGGTATACGAGCTTGCCTTGTAACCGGAAGGTCCTGGGTTCGAAACCCAGTGGGTGCGTACTGCCGATGATTCCCAAACTAGGATGAAACAGCAGCTGTCCAGTACTCCCTGGTTTTCAATGGTTCTCTAACTGATATCAATCCGTGATCAACTCGTTAAAGGATTTTGTCAGACTGTGAACATCCACCACAGCACCGTCAGCTCCAATCTTGTAACTCCTCAGGTAAAACAAGAAGTCTTTTCAGAAGACTTTATGCGCGTACGTCTAAGTATAATATTTCCACTATACCATATTTGGCGTCACGTATTTTATGTAATAAAATAGTGTTAGGCATGAACTAACTAACCTTCTTTGCACTAGTAAATAAACAATTTTCTCCATCCTTATAACATCAAGCTTCATTGTTATTATTCTTCTTATATTTATAGCCTTCTCATTTTTTTTTATTTCTTTTTGTAATTGTCTTGTTTTCCCCTTCACTATGCTATACCAACAGAACATTAGATCCAATAATTTATAACACGCTAAAATTTCCCTACTGTGTCAACAATACTGTTTGGAACAAATCCAATGTTATTATTTGTAGTAGTAGTAGTATTATTATAGTTGTTATTCTCATATTAAATTTGGCACATTTTCAACTTTATTCCTATTGACTAATTAAAAATACCCATTAAAATTTTTCAGAAGAATGGATACTGAACAAAGAATACTCTTTCCGATAACCTCTTCATCATCAGGCTCTACAGTTACATATATACATTATAGTGAATGAATGAATTAGTGTTATGAACGATATTAATGTTGTTTAAATAACATCGAATCATTAATATTGAAAGATTACAGCTCTATAGCATCAACATAAAATAAGCTGAATGTCAGACAGAGAAATTAGGAAAGATAATAATAATCCAAATTCATGAATTTATAGTTTCTACTGGAGGCCAGGGCAATAGTAGGGACTGGTTGGACTTGCTTCTTTTGAACACAGAGCACTGGTTGTTTGAGGCGAATTGCAATAGCCTCTGGTGTTTGGAGCATACGGTGCTTCGATGATTTTGGCAATTTATTAGGCACCCGGTAGGTTATAGAGAAGGATTCTTCCACGCTGGCTGGCTTTGTGGCCGGCTGCTTAGCACTAGATGGTCCAATATCGAACTGTTAATGGCTTTAATTAAATTTGAGATTTTCCCGTCGAATGATTGGACCGGTCTCAGGTTGAGATGTCGGCTTCTTGTGCAGATGCTTCGATGATGTCTCGGGATTCAATTAGTATTTAATTGGTGGATGGTGACTACCAGTGGAATCCAGGATAACGCGCATTTCGTTCCATTTAAGATTCGTCAGCTACTGGATGTACCTGCATTTCCTAGTGAGTGATGATGTTCCCACAGAGACTGGAACCCACTACCCATAGTGCCAAACGCCAAAGCGTTGTCCACTAGACCACTTGGGCCACGAGAGTCACCTCTTGTGCAACGGGTCATATTAATTTAATTGAATTTCAGATTTTCCCGTCGGTTGATTGGACCGAAATGCTCGATCTCCGGTTGACATGTCGGCTTCTTGTTCTTCTTGTGGCCGAAGTGGTCTAATGGCTAACGCTTTGGTGTTTGAAAGTATGTGCAGTGGGTTCGAGACTCGGTGGAAACATCTTCATTCACTGATAAATGCTGGTACATCGAGTATCTGACGAGTCCGAAATAGGACGAAATTCGCTTTATCCTGGATTCCACTGCCAGACACTATCCACCAAATAAGTGAATTCATTTATCTGTGTGATCATAAATTTTGTTTCACCAATGTGATGATACAAAGTACTCCATGATTCAGCATGCAAATTGGCGCTATTTTTTCATTGTTATTATTCACCCCTTGGATTCCACGTGGAATATATGGAACTTTGGCGGCACAAACCCATTTCATTCCGTCCTCAGTAGTATTGTAAGAATACTCGCAAACTCTCATTTCCTGTACACATTATCTCCTCTATGTCAGTCTTGGATGTGCAACTCGTCGCCTCCTACTGAAGTTCCATTTGAAAGCCTAACGCCCGACATCACTCAATGTCCTACTCAGAGTAGGTGATACGTTCTCGACTGGTTCGCTCATTAGTAAATCAATTTACGAACGGGGTTATTTTATACGGTTTAGTCAAGGTCGGGCTGGGTGTGGTTTAACTGTTATGCCTCAAGCCCCGGGAAATCAGCTACAAAATACGCATTTCTGCCGTCTTTATGTACCTGAAAGTAAGATAATCATTCAAATAAGAGGCAAATTTTATTTTCAAATACATAAATTCCAGACTATCAATATAATTAAGCTTACTAGAAGACTGAATCATGCTTAATCATCACCCTAGTTCTTTTTATATATTTCTATCTGTTCCCACCATGCATCCTATTCACTATGTCCACAGATTTAATTCTCCCTAAATATATTTCAGAATTGTCTTAAGCGCGTTCTCACCACCACTGTTGTTGATCACCTGTTAGTCTTATGCATAAAACTAATCCCATTTTTTCCCCGTATATTTGCATGCTTTTTGTTTCTATTGTTCGTATGTAATTCATTTCATCAAAAACACAGCATCTGCTCTAATTCTTTCTTTCCGATATAGTGAGTACCCTACAGTAGTGGTATAATATCTATTTCTTATTGGATAGTATTTCCGTGTATATTATTCAAATCACATTCAGTATTAAACTAGCCGGTAAACCTATCGTTTAAATACAAACGTATTTGTTTACATTTGAATGTATAAATGTAAATATTATTGTTTCTGACCTTTCATGTTTTACAGATATGGGCTATAATCATTTGTTCAAATATTTAATGTTTTCTTATTTTATTTTGTTTACTGTGTGTCACACGCTTTGAAATATTAATAGTGTGTTCGTCTGGTACTGTTTTGATTCTCTGAGTTGGGCGTTTTAATTGTAAAGCTCCCACTGGCATTCTAGATAATGTCTACACAGCTAACTTTAGAACAGGCTACAGGCAAATGAGACCTCAGAACACTATATTAGATAACCAGAAAGATATCGGGGAAGGGGATTAGCACAGATGGATCGGAGTTGATCAGGCAGTTGTGTCTACTTATCTTCAGGATTTGCTTTAACAAGATTTGCAAATAAAAGAGAGGAGAAAATATTATTTTAGAATAAAAGTAACAGCCTTATTTCAAACAGTACTGATGACACAATGTAGGGTTTCCAGCATGTAATACAGTATTACATCTAATTCTCTCTTTATAATGCAAAGTTTGAGGGGAAGTAGTTAAGACGGCAATTGCAATGTCAACGAGAATGTTAGAGTTAAAATTTAAGTAGAAATATAAACAAAAACATATTTATGAAACTTGAAAATCCCCATTGAGTCATATGAAAAGTAGAAGACGTTCAGCGAAGAGACTCTTTTCGATGGCGAATTCATTCACATAGCTGTACAATCGCATTTGTGTATAATTATTTGTATGTGTGTGTGCATAAGGTTTGCCAAGTTTAAATAATTGACCAGGTAGTAAAAGAATCAGACAGCAACTAAAGTAAGATTCAGTTAGTAAGTTAGATGACGCAATATAATTGACTAAAATGTTTCAACTAAGGTCAGGGTAACAACAGAGGTAATTACAGGTAGAGACTAAGTGGAAGTGGGGTAGAGAATAATGCCATTTAAATTATAAATGAAAATGAGCAAATACGTTGGACGACGTAACATAAGTGACTAGATATTGAGCGTTGGTCAACTCAGTAACAGTGGTAGTGAGGTGTAGAAATTAAATTGGGTGGGGTAGAGAACAAGAAAGTTGAAAATGCAAAATATTACAATTGAGAAGACAAAATAATACTAATGAAGAGACAGAAGAGAAAAGGATTAGGTAGAATTTACCTGTCAGGTATTAAGATAGATTAAGTCCATTGCAAGTGTAGTGATTGAACGAACTTCTTCTGTATGCAGAGTTCAGGGCTTAGCAAGTGAATCGCCGTTGCTTCTGCAGTTGGAAGAAGTCTGATTTGTACATCTTTAGGAAGACTACTACTTCTTACTCTGTAGATGACTTTGAAGTTTGTTTAGGGTGTAGCTTGGTGTCCGGATTCTATCAGATGTTCTAAGGTGGAGCTGCAGGGACATTGTTTTTCTCCTCTGTAAAGCCATGTTGGTAAGTGTTCGGTGATACTTTTGGAAAGCGAATGCTGGGTACTGCCGACATACCTGGTTCCACACGAGCAGGTGAACTGATAAATACACAGTGATGAGGCCAGCAGTGGTATAGAGTAGTTTTTTCGGGACGCTAAGCATGGGTGGCTTTTGTGATCTAGGATACATAGATTTTGCAATAAATCTTTCTGGATAACAGTTCTCGAAGAGGATTCTTTTGAGATTGTCCAGGGTGAAAATTCTGCGAACTCTGTAGCTGAGTGAATGGGATATTTACTCAGTCTGACATTCACTAGTGGTCGTGCATATCATGAATTGACAGAAGTTGGAATTCGTAGGCTGGCCAGTGTAGCCCAATACAGTGGCCTAATGGTCTACGGGCTCACTAGCCTTGTAACTAGAAGATCCTGGGTTAAACACCTGTCAGTGAGTGCGTACTCTGAAGAGTCTCAAAGAAGGAGGACGAAACAGCTCTTCAGTACTCCCAGATGGTTATCCAATAGTTCTCTAACTGATGTCATTTCATAATGATATCCTCCAACCGAATAAATAATAAAGATCTCGCCGACCATGCACATGGTCCGAGGTTCGATCCCCTGCCGACGCACACCTGATATCTATGGTCGGCCTGCGAAATTCGGGCTACCGATATCCATGCTGGAAATTCCATACTTGTACGAAAATACAGTGTGGAGTCAAGCTGTAAATCAAATATATATATATATCCTAGGAGAAAAGAGGATAATAATTACAAAATTCGCTGAAAGATCCAAATAATAAGTATGAATATAATCTAAATAGATCCTTTAGGCTGGATTTTCCAAACAGTTATTCCCTTACAAACTATCCACTTCACTCCGAATAGGGAAAATCCTTCGAGGTAGTTGAGTCGGCTAAATGTTAACTCTTTACTAAACATTCCAATAGCCGAAAATAAGTGCAAATTTTTAGTTTCTGTGACAATATATATATATATATATATATATATATATATATATATATATATATATATATATATATATATATATGACTAATAAATTTCTATTCTACCATTTGACAGGCTGGTATTATTATAATTCTTTTTTCCATTGTAAATGGTCAGTTCAGTTGAAATATCTGCATAGAATTGAAAAATATAACAAAACGATATTTGTCAATGTGAACACAATGAGGTTGTCATTGATTCTGCCTACAAAAAGGCTATTTTAAAGACTTTTCGATGAGTAGATTAAAAGGGATATTTTCTCTTTCTCTTGCCCTCTCTTTCTCTCCCTCTCTAAAAACAAAAACCCTCTTTATCTACGTTTGTAGTTAATATTATGTTTCTACGGCTGATGAATTTGTCACTGGCACACAGAGAAAGTTTTTTTTTTTGAAACACACGAGTTGATGTATGTATAGAATATTATTCACATTGATGAAGGTGGCAATTTTTATTTTTTGGCGATATTTCACACCTCATTTCAACTACTAATTTATAAAAAGGCTATTTTATTTCCCCTCGACTCTCCCCGCCCCCCAAAATATCCCACTAGTATATAAATATGCAGAATCATGTACCCACACCCACACGCAGACTCACCCAACCTGGAGAATACAGTACATCACAACAGATTTCACTCTTGACTAAACATTGGCATTTATTACAGTGTACAGTGTAGTAGTAAATTAGATAGTCGGTCAAACAAGTTGTCAGGATACAAAAAAATGAGAAATTCACACATTTATTATTATGATTATTATTATTACTATTTGTATGTCAGATTTTGCTGAAGTGGAATGAACTGACAAGTAATGTGTGAATTAGGCAGTCCTGCAATCGATTTTGAGAAAAAATTTTCAGAAATTCACTTTGTATTTTTATATCCCAGTATATATATTATGATGGATTTCATGCTGTGAACAGCTTGTAGAAATAATTAGTTATATATAGTATGTTAGATGTGGAAATAACAATGGAATACGCTTGTGATATTGTATTACTGTATTCATGTCAACCTCGTACCAATTGAGGGCCAGTATGTCACACAATGTGACTCCATGGTCTTCTCAGTGTTTGTTCGATCCATCTGCACTTTCTTGCTTATATTTCTTGAGCAATAAGTTATTCACTGGTCTGGTTCTCAGAGTTTTTTTTTATTGCTAATTATCTTTGGCCTCCCACTTGATCTTAAGTAACAGCAAAGACAGCTGCTGATGTATATATATATATATATCTCCAGTAGTCTGTTGGAAAAGCTTTTCGTGACATCAGAGGCATGTCTTGAAGCATATAGAATCACTGACTGACTTAACATTAGAGTTGAAAATCTGAATTTAGTTCTTTGCATTGAGCGCAGAATATTTCCAAACTGATTTCAGAGCGATGGGGAGGTCTACCTTGACCTTCCAATCAATGTCTGTTAACTCCCAGCTGGACTGTACTAAGATGAACAGCTTTCTATCAAGAGTTAGCAAATGGTCTTCGTCTAACGGCCTTAAACTAAATCCTTCCAATTGTCAGACTGTTAATTTCAGTTTCCGGCGTAAACGAAAGTTAAATGAAGCTATTGATTTCTATGACCCTTGCAAAATTGATGATATTGATATAGAAATCAAGTCTGAAGTTAAGTTTCTTGTATTAATTCTTTCTTCTTACCGATCCTGGTCTTCCAATATCTAAGAGATTTCTAAAAGAATATTTCGTCTGAATTTTTAAATTAACAAGTTAAGTCACTCAGGCATAACTCAACCAACCTCTCCTCTTACAGTTTGTCAACTCGTGCATCTTACCTATTATTCTCTACTGTTCACCCTTATTATTTCCTGGATTGCTTGAAAAAGACTACGTCATACTTCGTAGAACTCTGAAGACTATCAGTAGGACGAGTGGTATCCTATCCCATCGGGCCATATCGCTGACATTATCACTGATAGACACTTGATGCCATGCGACATATTTGCTAAAGGAATTTTGTCAGACTCTGAACAGCCACTCTACGCGCAGCTCCAACTTTGTGTCTCCTCCTCGGGTAACACAAGAAGTCTTTTCAGAAGATTTTATGCACGTATGTCTAAGAATAAAAATTCCGCTGTATCATATTTAGCACCCACTTTTTGTGATGAAAATAGTGTTAGGCTTGAACTAACTAACCTTCTTTGCACTAATAAATAAACCATTTCCTCCACCCTTACAACATCAAGCTTTATTGTTATCGTATTTCTCACATTTATAATCCTCTCAATTTTTTTGTTTATTTTTCTTTCATAAGTGTGAACATCATTTAAGCTGTGTTAGAACTGTTAATTTTGTATTTCCGCTCACTATACTCTATCAACAGAACATTAGATTCAATACTCTATGGTAACATGCTAAAAATTCCAAACTGAATCGACAATACTGTTTGAAACAAACTCACTTTTATTATTTTTATTATTGTATTTAATAAGCTTAATTCGGGCTTCGAATATTTTGACTTTATATCGTAAACGTGGACAAATTCCTCTGGTTAATTTTGTTTTAATTTTTAATTTTATTTATATTTTAAGTAAATCAGATGCAATATTGTGACAAATTCTGAGAATTCCATTCTGTATTATAAGTACTGTGTGCTTTGGAATAAAGTAAATTATTAATATTATTATTTTGAATTCCTTATCGGTGCCGTCTACATGTATTTGAAACGATGTGCTTTCTAGATGAGTGAAAGAAGTGACCTCTTTGAAATTCCTTCTGGTGACAGTGCTTGATAGTGATGCTTTATTTGTCGGTCAGTTGTGTTCATCACCTCCACCTTCTTTATATTCGTTCACCTGAAATCCTGTCTATTCTGGCTGCTTCTTTAGTCAGTATGTTCGCTTTAACCTGTAAGTCTTCGAGTTGTTTTTTTTTGGTGACTCTAGACACAAGTCGACCGTGAAGTCTTGATCTTCTAGAGTTTTTTTTCTTATCCGTCCATAGTGTGATGCATAGTCCAGTTGGCTACATTCAGGAATATCTTCACTGACAGCAGGCAGCCTTGTCTTAATCCTGTAGTCACTTCAAAGGCTTTTTCTCTGAGTTTTCTATTGTGGATCACTTGACAATGTCTGAATGGAATTGCTAAAGATTTGGGGAACTCCGTACTGTTGAAGTAATTTCCAAATAATTTCACATTCAACATTGTCGAAGGCCTGTACAAAGTTGATGAATTTAAGATGGAGGTTTGGTTATCATTCTATGCCCTGTTCCGTGATGATGATGACGATGATGCGAAGTTTTGCAATTTGATCAGTACACGATTTTCTTTGCCCGAATCCAGCTTATTCCGCCTGGTAGAGTTCTCCACTTTCACAACTTATCATTTTACTTGACGCGAACAAAATCACAACTTCGTGTCGTTTCTCGCAGAGGCCTAAATCACCCCCTCTTCTGTGGTTTGACAAGGTAATCTTTCTTCTTAAATTGGAAGCAATAAAGTCATTTTATTGCATGAGTACTAACAAGTGTGTCTCAAGAATTCAAAATGCTTTTTCATAAGTACTAAACCGCATAAACAGAACTATATTATTACTTAGTTTCTTTCTAGGTTTTTTCTTTCTCATAAGGTATTTTATTAGTTAAAAAGTGTTTCAGCTAATTGTCTTATTTCTCAGGTGAAAAAAGTGCTTTCATCTATCTACCATTCTCAAAATACTGTTTCACATTGAACCGCTATAACTAGTTCATGTACACTTAATACAATGTATTCTGTACTATAGATAGCTCCAAGCACTTTCTCCCTCCTTTCGTATGTGTGTGCGTGCGTGCGTGTATTTGTTCAGTGAACCGATTACGACAGAGAGAAAACAGAGTCAAGTGATTTAGAAACAATACCCTGGTTATGTAGGCAGGCATTAGTTATGCCCCACTTGAACACTGCACAGGCTGTATACATTTTCAAGTATTTTCTTTAAGTAATTACATTTGCCCATTTTTTACACTAAAAGACAAATTTAGGAGAACTAATGAATAGCTAACTAACTAACTAACTGACTGGCTTGCCGAAATTGACATTAATAAAACAAGATGAAGGCTTTTGAGAAGAACGCAACAACGACAAGAACCAAAAAAGAATTAACCGTGAAAGCAAATGAAAAGAAGTGGAATTAACTGGCGGACTTATTGACTAACTGACTGACTGACTGTTTAGGGTGGAAAAAGTGGTGTGGGTGAATAAATAGGTTGGTTGAAACAATAAAAGTTAAAAAGAAAAGAAAAGAAAGAGAAAAAAAGTGTCAGCCGGATATTTGAAAAGTTCTATGTGGTGCGCAGAAGTTAACAAAAGTATGTATAAAGCGTGTTAAACATTTTGATGCTGAGTGGCGATATACAAATTTGTAAGTTTTATGCTTGTTTGCACATATTTTTAAATTTTTTTTTGTTTTTTTGAAATATATAGATGACAGATGATTTAGAAGTGGGAGAACATACAGGCGGAATATTATTATTTTCCTGTTATACTTATAACAACACTATTGCATGTATAGCCGTTATAAAACTTCTTTTAAGACATATATATATATCTTGAGAAGAGAGAAGGAGAAAGAGAGGAGAATTAAGGGTGAACTCATTAAAATTTTCATTCTAAAACTACCATGTGACGGTATAAAAGTCTGTCCACCCAAAAGCTTATTTGTGAAGTTTGAAGCTTGAAAGGAAACTGGAATCTCTAATTTCAAAGATAGAATATGACAGCGTGTGTACACTTTCTGCCCAAGAGACCGCTAAAATGATAGAAGCTACAACCTCATAATCCCTAGTTGTGCTCATGTAAAAGTAACAGAGAATGATTCTATCATGAGAGTTATGTTCCAATTTTGTATTTACTCTAGAGAAGAATGAGAAACAAGGGCGAAAATTGAAATAAATTATATTTTTAGCAGGAATTTGATACAGTTTTTAAAAAGAATACTTTTTGATGCCTTATAAGTTAGTTAAGTTGGAATTTAAATTGAGGAGGAGCTTAGGCAGCTATAGTATTCCACGCGTGTAGTGTGCTGACATAAAATAATGTCTCGGATACACTTTCCTTGTTACTGTAAGACAGAGGAGTACCAGATAGTTCTGAAATACGTATGAGGGATGTGTTGACAAGCAAGTACGATACTACGCTACCTGTGTAATATCGTTCAAACGCAGATAGTCTTAATTTATGAGTAGCCGTAAGCAGTTAGTTATCTAAATCGTCCAAATAACTAGAGGTCATCCAGGAATAACCGAACATAACACGACAGTTTTTAAAATGGTGACAACCACAACAGAAAACTCAGCGAGTCGTTTGGAGTAAACACAGGAGTCAGACAAAGGTGCTTATTATCACCCACTAATGATATTCCTAATTGTGGTGGACTGGATTATGCGTCAGACAGTGGGAAACGAGAAGACAGGGATATCCTGGATAGACGTGAAGAACCTAGAAGACCTGCATTTCGCACGTGGATTATTTATGTTTGATGTCACACAAAATCGAAGATTCACAAGCGAAAACTGACAAAGTGGTCGAAGAAGAAGCAAGGACAGGACTCCAGGTGAACACAGACAAGACGGAGGTTATGAAAATAACCAACAAACAACAACAACACTAACATCCAGCGCCAATCACCATCAACGGGAGGGATTTGAAAGAGGTTACTTCATTCACTTATCTGGCTGGGAAGCATTGTCTCCGTCACTCAGCCAGCATCAACAATAAAATTCGATCGGATTATTCAATACAAACGTCAAGTCAGTCAGCTCTTCTATACGGATCAGGAACTTGGTGGGCAGGTCACAAAGAATATTTCCAACAGCCTGTTGCAGACCAGACCTTTATCAACAACTGTCTTCCCTGCCTCTATACTGAAGATCAGATCAGATGGCCGGGCCGGAAAGAATCACCAACAAGAAGCTAGCTATGGGAACAAACAAAACAAGAACCAATCGCCAACCAACAAATTTGCAGGAGAAAGTGGATTGAGATGGATTGGACACTCGCTGAGTGAGGAGGCCGCTGGGTGACATCGCGCGGGCGTCAGGCGATCGCTCGAGTGGAACCCAAAAGGGAAGCGGCGAGTTGTCGTCGGTTCAAGGAAGAGGTGACATTGAGGAGGTCATGTGAAGAGGAGATGTAAGCATATGGGCAGACTTGGAGCCATGTGAAAACTCTAGCAGAGAACCGAACGCAATGGAGATGTGCAGCTGAAGCCCTATGTTCCTCTAGGAATTAAAGGAAATAATAATAATAAATTTTAATATGGAGTATTATGATAAGATATTCGATTAATCTCCAAAACAGAAGATAAGAGGCTTCCTAACGAATGTAATCGCCTGTCTGATATCCGGTTGCATGATTTATAGAAAGCAGCTATGCAACTTTCTACTAATTCTGCAGTAGTCGGATTTCTTAAGTGTTTACACTGAGTTAGAGGATTCTACAAACATTGGGTTTATTGTGAGGTCCATTTCTCTTCAGTGAACTGATCTGATATAATGAAAACACATTTAATTTATAGCGTTAATGAGCAATGGAGTTTCCTGTCTCTGATATTAGTTCATGTTGACATCAACCTTGAAACGACTTTTCTTAACATCCGTTATCTTTTAAATAATCGATTCAATTAAGAAATGCTTGTTACACGTTTGATCATTGACATTGATTAGAGAGCCATTGGGGAACGTGGCAGTTCTGGATAACCATTTCGTCCTAATTTAGAGCTCCTCATCGGTATGCATCTACCGCCAGGTGTCGAACCCACTACCTCCAGGCTACAAGTCATCTTCATAAACCATAGACCATTGGAACCCAACGCAAAGGGTCATGAATTCTAACTTCATCCAACTCGTGATTTTGGTGAGACCATCAGCCAATTTTATTGACAAGAGTCTTCGTTCATTTATAGTTATGATGCAAAGAAAACTTCTGGTACGGCTTTTATTATTCAGAGATCTATGAAACACATAATAATCGAGCAAAGAATATTCTTTTCGATAAATTCCTCTTCCGGCTCTACAATTATATATATGTTTATATACATAGAATATTCTAGATTAATAGTCAACAACAATATTAGTGTTTTTTAAGTAATATCGATTTGTAAAGTATGATCAATGCAATTACAGTTCATTAAAGATGCTTAAATTATAATAATAATAATAATAAAGATATAGTATCGAATACAATATCAACTAAAATTAGGAAAATTTCACAAAAATTCAAGACCATTCAAACCTAGATAGCCAAGGTAATTATAATGACTGAACTAACTTCTTTTGGATGCATAAATTAGGCTTGTTAATATGGATCCCAACAGCCAGCCTCAGCAGTATTTAGTAGTCGAACTCTTCAGGCGAAACTGAGATTCGTAGGTATGCGGTAAATCACCCTGAAAGCATGGTTAACGTCAATCTTGTGTTCTGTATCCACAAGATGAGACAGAATAGCGCTCCGAATAAATTTTGTTTGTCCTTTGCTTAACCAGAATGCAGGGTGATGTTCGGAAATTCTGCGAGAAATATGCCTAATTGTACGGCCTATGTAACTGGTTCCACAGGAGCAGTTGAATTGGTTGATTCACATGGAAGAGGCGAAAAAAGGCATTTCTAAGACGCTGTGTTAGTATCTCGCTGACGTTGTCCCCAAGGAACTGCATCTGTAAGAATAAGGTCTTTTTTGGAACTGTTGGTACCTTTGGCTGCTTTGATTTTAGACTACCATTCTTATCAATAAACTTTTCAGGATAACCATTTTCACTTAGCAACCGTTTAAGTTTCTCATCAAGACATTCGTCCGGGCAAATTGCTCTTGCTCTGTGAACCAAGCACTTTATCAGATTGCATTTGTATTTCAAGGGCATGAAGCTGGAAAAGTGAGTATACTGACCCGTTGATGTAGGTTTTCTATATACACTTCTTCTTATTGTGCCATCCTCTTTTCTGGTCATAAAGAAGTGTAGAAATGAAATACCAGAGTCTTTTTCTTTCTCAATAGTAAAATTTATTGAAGGCTGAACCTCATTAAATTTATCAAGGATGCTCTTTGCTTCCTTCTCATTTTTCATAATCAAAAATGTATCATCCATATACCGACAATAGAATTCAAGTTCATTAATAACATCCTTCTTTTTTTTTTTTTTTAGTTTCGCAAGGAAAATGTCTGCTAGAATGGGTCCTAGTGGTGACCCCATCACCACACCGTCGATTTGTCTGTATATTGTTCCTTATTAAATAAAAAGTGGACATTCATTGTACATTTCAAGAGAAGCTCTTTTATAAAAGATATAGGAATGCCAACATCGATGTTTCGTCTTATGAGTTCTTCACATACAAAGTCCATTGTTTCTATAAGTGGTACATCGGTGAATAAACTTGGATATATAACTGTAGAGCCAGAAGAGGAATTTTTCGAAAAGAATATTCTTTACTGAATTAATTTGTGTTTTGTAGATGTCTGAATGAATATTTTATTATTCAGCTTAGCATTATGCAGCAATAGAATATTTTTATACTTCCTGAAATGTATTTCACATTCTGTGAATTTAACATGGTTTCTCAACGGAGTTAATAATGTGAACAATATGAATTAAAACAAACACTAATCTTTTCACTATCAATTTTTATTATTTCAATTTTTTTCGGTATGCGGCTGCTTTTTTCTGGTTACGAGAAGATAAAATTAACGCAGATAAGATTAAAGCTATTCAACTCAAAAAATTAGTTAAATCATCTGAATGTTGCGGTGTATAATCATGATTTTAAATATGATATTTGTTAGTTTACATTATCAATTTCTAAAGTAAACAAGTAGATGGTATATAATCTAGTTTCGAGTCAGATGTATTCATTACAACATATAAATCATTCAAGTGTTGGTTTGTAGGGATTTGTTTGATTACAGGATTTCATCATGAGCTGATATTGGTTAGAAAACCATTGGAAAACCAGCCAAGAATACTGGACAGCTGTTTCGTCCTAGTGTTTGGGACTCTTCATCAGTACGCACCACCACAGGGGT
>CALYDD020000328.1:0-72740 GCA_944472135.2 Trichobilharzia regenti | reverse complement strand
TAAATGTGTAAATATTTGAAGCTTCCTAAGCCTACTTCATTTCATTGAAAGTACTGATTAGCATTGCATTCATCAGAGGACAAAATTCGTGATAAAGTTCTTTAATATAGTCACATGAAGTTAATTTATAAAACACATGTCTAAATTACTGTAAAATAATCATTCATTTGCGTGTGTCAAAAGGTAATTAGTCTATCTCATTAATAGTTCTTCACATGGTTAGCTTACCTATTTAAAAAAAATGTTTACAAGTGATTCTCTAATTTAAGGTACACAACCCTATGAAAATCAACAGAATTCTATACCTAAAACTTATTAAATAGTCAGTAGGACAACTGGATCTTGTCTTTCCAACTCATATCATTTATTGGTACAACGTTTTCTTTCCTTCTTTTCCTTTTCTCTCTCTTTTTTCCTGTTATGTGCTGCTTTGTTACTTTCTTCTGCTTATGCCAGTAAATATGCTAGCATCTACTTTTCTGATAACTTCAAACACTCTGTTCAATTTTGGCTTTGCTACCGTCTTGCCAATATGTTGTTGTCATGATGAACTGAGATTTCCTTAATCAATGTAGAATTTTATTTATTGTTAATGTACTAACTGGATGCAATACTGTAGTGAAATGCTGAGAATTCCATTCTGTATCACAAGTACTGTTTTGGAATAAAGCAAATTATTATTATTATTGTACATTACCTTGTTTTTTTAAACTGTACCCGTAACTTTGCTTCAGTTTGTATTCAAGTATGCTGAAAACACACACCACACAATTCTAATTGCTGAGGGTTAAAATTGACTGCCTTCTAGTGTGTTCTATACTTCTGTTTTAGTTTACCTTGAAACTGATTTTAAGACATCCACTCAGAATGACTCAAGAAGTACAGGTCTACTTGTCCTCCTCATTTCCACTAGTTTACGTACATATCTGATTGTGACAAAAATATTTTCGGACTGGCAATTATTAAATACATGGATTTGTACAACATTCTACCTGCAAATGCTAAATCCTCCTCTAATAATGCATGAAACAGACTACTATTACAATGTGTGGAGTTAGGTTTTAGGTCAGGCCTATATATTTTCAGATAAATTACTGGTCAGATACAGCGTGGAGTGTAATAAGCAAATTTGATGAAAGGTTGTTAACGAGGCTTCCAAAGTCATCTGCCATATACCAACTTATCTTAACTCTATCTCAAGAGTTCGTCTACTAGACATTGCTGAGACTATTGAGGTTTACATTAAGAAGTTGATTCAGACACTGTCCTTACCTTAGTCATCAAGGTCCCAATGGTCCTCAATTTGTTGTGCAAATTTCCTTAATTTGGTTTGGTATTCTATTTGATCTCACATTTTTATGCTTATTATAATTTATGCATCTTTAGTGAACTGTGATATGGCTTAACAAATCGACAGTATTTAAAGACACTAATATTGCTATTGATGACTATTCTAGAATATTCTATGTACATATATATATATAATTGTAGAGCCGGAAGAGGATATTATCGAAAAGGATATTCTTTGCTTAATTCTTCTCTAGATGTCTGAAATGTAAAAGTTTATTCACTGCTTATCAGCCGGCTATACGAAGGATATTTAAATGAAAATAAGTAAGCTCATACTAGTATTCCACTATTCATGTAACTGCGACAATTCCTGTATCATGACATATATATATATATATGCAGTGTAAAATTCCAAAGCAACTCTTTCAGAGACTTTTGATTATGACATTATATTTACTAAAAGAGGAAAGACTGTATTTGCTGGTAGTTTCAAGTGAATCCTCAATATTGCAGTTATGGGGTTATAAAACTGTGATTCATTCTTTTAAGTGAAAAGTAACAACAAGTCTTGCTTAACTTGTGTGTACATTTAATATTACAGTGACTAGTGTTCAGAATAAGTTGACTTTGTTAGTACATTTAGTTTGAACATAACCTATTCTTGTTGGAACTTTTCAAGTCTTACGTATAAGGTAATGGGCTATACAGATCCGGAAATGAAACTTTCAAACTTATTGAATATTCCTTCTACGCTTATTTTTAGCTTCAGGTTATTTGTTGTACATAAACTTAAAGAAAATTAGGGTTCATAGCTCTTACTGATACATATATATATATATATATATATATATATATATATATACGTATATATATTTTATTGAAAAACTGAAAATAATATCAAGTAACAGAAATGTGTAACTCAACACAATTAATAACACAAGTTACTTACTCGGAGTTTTTCTGCAATTCTTCCTTTTAGGCTTTTGTCAAACTGCATTGGTATGCTACGTGTATCGTCAATGGAACCATCAAAGTTTATATCTGGAACAGATTCAACTTTGACGATTTTCTTTCCTTTATTCAAATTTGTCTCAGGTAGGAAAAATATCAAAATTAAGCTTGGAGCAAGTAAAGCTAATGAGGTGAACACCGCCACCTGGAAACTGAAACGATAGATCAGTGCGCCTATAAAAGACAAAACGACTTTTTCAGTATTGAAATTAAATATTCGTATGACACATATGTAGATGCTCTGGTGAATTATACTGAATGCTGCATTGTTGCCCTAGATGACTTCCAGGGGTGAAAGTGCGAAAAAGTGAAGGCTGTTTTATTGTTAGGGTAATTGTCCAAGTGTGATAGCTCTTTATATGTAGACTTAAAAGCTAACTGAGTGGCAAACTACTGTTGTCTGCGTATCGAATAAACAACTCTGAAAAATACTTGATCTAACTGAAGTGTTCTAAATATGTAACCGAACAGTTAAATGAATACACCTCGATCACACAAAAAAACATACAAAGTTATTCTGCAAGATATCTCTTGAAAACAGTACCATTGTGGTGAGAGCTGGCTGTTAGTCAAAATTGCTGGACAGGAATTGACGTCAATATTTATGTCCCCAATATTGGTCGTGAGAAAAATGAGAACAAAGGCTTTGCGCAGGCGGATACAGTTAACATATAGATGATCTGACATTCAAGAAACAGCCACGAAGAGATGCAAGGTTAACTTTCTGTGAGAAACAACCAATGAGAAGACTGTGTTTTTCTGCTAACAATAATCTATTATATGTACATGAAAATCTATAAATATGTGTTGATTTCCTTAATAAACGATCTTTTGCCTGGCCCTTGTCTTCTGTTGTTACACCATAACTACAATGCACAAATTTATTTTATAGGCTAGATTCGTATCGTATTTTAGTATGTAAAATGGTTTCTTTTGCGCTTTAATAGTCATCACCAGTGATGTTCGGAATAGGTAGACATAAATAAAGTGATCCTACCTACAATTAAAGCTGAACATCAAACAGATTTTGATTCGTGGTCAACCACTAGCTCTGCAGAAATGGTGAATGGACACCGGTTAAACTTACGAGTCAGCATAAAGATGGTAAGCGATGTCACTGTTAGCTATAAGAAACTTGCCACAATGTGATGTATACTGATTTATTCTGGTGAATAGCAAGTTCATTAATCTCCCCATGAAAGCGTTTCCGGTAACGTTAGGATGACCTTTCAACCAGTGCCATCATCTTGAGAAGTTGACTTTGGTAGCTTTAAAATGTGATGTGTATGTTGGACCAACAGGTTCCGTACATTTTTCACTCTTACGACTAGTTTAAAAAGTAAAAAGGTGACTACTTAACAGTGCGAAGCTGTAGGGTTAAGGATAGTTTCGTATTATATGTATATATATATATATATATGTATTAGATGTGTGTGCTTATCTTATTCTCTTTTCTGCATGTCATTATTCGAACACTTCATGCAGCATTTCTAAGTCCTTATGCTTTACCAAGTTTGAGTTCAAATTGTGTTACAAACAGATTTGTTGTCTTTTCTGGGCCTTCAACGCTTACCACCCCGAAGCATATAAAAATAAAGCGACATTCTGTCTGTACTGCGTTACTCTGAGATAAAATAAGACCGTACTTCGAAGTAAAACAAAAGTTCATTTTCCCCTCTATCGATTTCTTTTTTTGAAAACTTTTAATTATATTGAAGTGTTTTATATCCTTTGCTCATACTCACTATTTTCATACTAATTATTTGTAGACATACAAAGCCAGGAAGTTAATCATCAGTGTAATGCAGTATCATTCAAGTTAATGTTACATTTGATTTGTTGGTTCAGAAATAGATGACGATGACTATATTTTAAGTACTGCATATATCAACTTTAATCAACCAGTTTATAAGAGGTTTGTAAAGATCTTCCTCCAATGGCTTAAAATAAATCATAATAACTAACCAGATGGATATTTTTATCCAGAACAAGATGTTTTGAACATTGTGAGATTTTACGAGGCGATGTCCAACAGTCAAATTATGCCACTGTCTAACCCACCAGAATATTTTCGTATATACCAAACACCATGTAATAATATCTAAAGGGAACTTGAAACAAAGTAGTTGGCTGTCTATTCGGAAAAATACAACCGCCATCAGCAATCTTTTTAAGTTTTCGATGGAATATTTGTGTTCACCCTTTAAGGTGACATTTCAACTCTCGCAGTTTAGAATCACATAATTAATGAAAATTTTACAGACAGCTAGAAGTACTTTCACACAAGAAATAGGTGAAGAATTCTCTAAAATGAATGTTGTCTAACCTTTCCTTAAATTAAACATATAAGTAAAATGAACATTCTGTTATAATTACCTCCTATTGGTGAACCTGCAGAAATACTCAAACTTGCTATTCCATCAAAGACTGTAAATAATATCCATAGTTCTCTGTCAATCGACTGAATCTTTTTTGCACTTTTATTGTTTTCTTCATTATCTGGTCTGCAAATGTCAGTAAGTATAGCCGCAACCTGACCAAAGAGTGATATGAGACCACCACCGAGAATAGCTTCAAAGAATCCCGGTAATATCACTAACCACAAATTCAATTTCAGCAATACAATCAAACCTGAATCAAAAGAAAAAAATAACTGAGCGAAGGAAGAATAAACAGTTTGCAAGTTATTTTGTCAAATAGGCAGGAAGAAATGGAGATGGATTGGCCATAGCCCTCGAGTGGAACCCGAAAGGGAGGCGGCGAGTTGGTCGTCAGTGCAAGGGTGACTTGGAGGAGGTCATTTGAAGAGGAGATGAAAGCATGTGGACAGACCTGGAGCGGGGTGAAAAAGTTGTCAAAAAACAGAAGGCAATGGAGGTGCGCAGCTGAAGCCCAATGTTCCTCTAGGAACTAAAGGATACAATAATAATAAGTTATTTTGAGTCACCGAATAACTGGGGGTGATTTAAAATATTCACTTAAAAAGCATACATATCTTAAGAAATGAACTGGTCCCTAGTTCGTGATAAATTTGAACCATTGATCATATGATCACTATCGTTTCGTGATAAAAATTAATATAAAAAGGTGCATCACTTACTGACTAAGCCGACATGGAGAGTTTCGCCAACTAGTATTGCTCCAATAGCAACTCGACGACCGAATCTGTCAGATAAATAACCCACAACCAGAGTGGAGATCAGTCCGATTGTTATCCGTACAGAATTGGTTGCTGATTCAAGAGTTGCTGCCTTCTTCTGAGCTAACTTTAACTTTTGCTTGTCTTCAGTGGAACTGTTTTGGAATGAATGTGTAAACGGTCAATAAATATCTAAAGATGGTTACCGGGAGACTCATGAAGAAATTTAAATCATTTCATTTTATCCTAAATACTGCGCTGAAGATGTCGTCCAGAAAGACGATGAAAGCTCCGCAATTAAACCAAGGAGCTCAGAGAACATTATCAATTCCGAATGTGTAAACATATTAGTAGTAAGAGAACATGTGGTCAAAAACCTTTGTGAATAAGAGAATCCAAACTCGATAACCATTTTTGTTATTACTAATATTATCTGTCATTTTCAGTGTTATTCACGTTTGACTTTTGCAGAATAAAAACTCCACTTTTCTAATTTGGAAATATATTAAACTGCGATTGGTTTCATGAACTGAAATTAAGGTGATGACAAGTTATCAGTCCAAAGAGTCCATGTACTAACATATAACCAATCAAATGAATTCGGATATTTCTTTATTGTTAATTTCAGTATGCTAAGAGGATGAGATTCACCACATGATCATTAGGCTTTTTATTGTGTAGTAGAGAAAACTGATGATACATATTAACATTAAACAAGTTCAGTGACCGGCAGTATACACATAAAACACAAATGGAAAGCTGAATTCATACTAGTAGAAACAAGCACACTAAATGAAACAAGTCATTGTGGTTTACACTGATAAACCTCTGAGAAATCTTCTCGTGACTTTCTCACCATACAAGGCTGATTTTGGTGGGGGCTAAATGTGAAATGTGTACTGCTGAATAATGTCTACGATACTCACACAGTATTTTCTCACTGCTATATTGTCAATACTTGGTAATTAATCATTCATTTAAAAAAAATGAAGATGCTGTGCGAGTTTAGGAAGTTCACTTATGAAAATTCAAATTGAATAATGTTCCCATAATCTTTAGAGAAAAACAGGGTGTTGCAATTAAAATTTAGGATGGTTTAGAAATACGTGAAATCCATAAAATTCAGTTTTGCAAGAGTTATCTCCATGACTAATCATTTACTAGTAGTGTATGACGATTTTGATAGGTATTACAAGTTAATATTACTGGAGGCAAGATTTCCACAATAAAAACGTCTTAAGAACTAATTATTGTCCTGTGCACAGTCAACAACGTAGCTGATCTGTACTACACTGAGGCATAACCAGAATACCAGCACTCCAGTGATATCTCTTTTGTGATGAAAAATATTGTCTACTTCATAATAATATCAGTCGAAATCTTCCAGAGGTGAAATTATTAATCTTAATCGAGGAAATCTGTTTTTTTATGACCAAAACTAAATGTGTTTCATGTTTTGCAGTTTAAGTGTTTAAAACGTTTCAGCATATTTAAACAAGTTGGTTTTAACTCACAGAGATTGGTATCGTCCCCTTTGTGCCCGTGTATAGTAAGGTAGTCCTTGTTCAGTGACAGCGCTGGAAATTAACAGTGAATATGACATTGTTAATCAAGCATAAACTATCATTTTCGCTTATTTTACGATTATCCTGCCATGTAGGTATTAAAACCTTAAGAAGAGAAAAATTGGTGTTAATCATGCTTTTAGGTCTCAATGTGTTTTTGCACTAAGAATGCGAATGCACTGGATACAAGACACTGATAACACGCTGATAGATATATTACTTGTCACTGTCTTCAGACTCTTCGGTAAATTTATCATACTTTGTTACAACTGGAACAATTAAGTAGGCTCGATCTATATATATATATATATATATATATATAATAGTGTACGGATGCACTTCTGCCACTAACAAACCTTATGAACCGTGGTATTTAGAATAATCAACGTTGTTTCCAATTATTTGGTGAATACTAACCGCAACCAATGACCTAATAAATCAATACAATGTCTTATTGTGGTAATCGCTTATTTTTATGAATACGAATTATAATTTCCCTAAGATAGTACTCTAGAGCAAAAAAGTAGGTGGGTATAGAAATTCCATTTTCATTTAATTAAGAACACATGAGTCAGCAAAGAGATCCCTGGAAGCCCAATTAGTAATTTTTTCATCCTTGCCTAAGATTCGTCGCTGCACCTACTCTTTCCGAAAATAGTGTTTTCACCAAACACTGTAGTTTTAATAAGCAAGTGGCAAATCCACAAAACTTTATTCTTCTAACTTTATATTCCACAGTCATATAGTCAAACAAAGAACATGGCTTTAGTGTACATTCAACTATCAGCAAATGACTGAACACTGCACCGACTAAAGAAATGTGATATTTTGTCAAAAGTATAACAATGGTTTCTAATCTTTATTTGGTCTACGTTAAGCATTGCTAAACGATGGTCAACTTTAGTTCTCAAGGCGACATCCATACTGACTTCATTCTGTAAATAATGCCTACACCAAAATTTCATAGTTTACCACTTCCATAAACATTTTATTTCATATCGATTTACCAAAACCATAACATTTCTGAAACTATGGTGTAGGTGAAATACAAATGCCTATACATAACCCGCTATGTGGTTCAGTTTTGAAGATATTTCAAGGCTTTTGGCAAAAGGAAGACATTCCAGTACAATCACGACCAAGTGGAATTATTTGAACAAAAATAGACCACTTCTCCACTGTATACGATCCAGTGTAGTTATCAAAATGAAACCAACGATTAAAGTCTGTCAGTGATGTCCGCAATGCACTCACCAGTGTGATGAGAAGGATACTCTTTCGGCTGATTTTGGATATCAGATATCACTTTGGTTGGAGTCTTGGGCCCTGGCTTTCGGCTTACTAGCAATTATCACTAAAGTGTTTCTGAGATCCTGTGAAATTCGTTTTACTCTCTGATTTACTGTGACCTTAATCGGATTAAAAACCTTCATTTTTTTAATTTTCTACATTATTTAAAGTGCATTGCATCTACTGTGTTATAGTTATCCAGTGTATTGTTGTTTTTGTGAATTTACAGCTTATACAACACATACTCTTGACACTGACTAATAGCAATATGGTGCATGCATTATAAAACACATTAAAATCATTGGTGTTATATTTTAAGGAATAAAATTGTAATAATCCTAGAACTTACCTGTAGAACACATACTGATCAGAAATAAAGAGGCACAATTCAATAGAAAGATATAAAGTTATTGTCATACACACCAGTAGGGCGATCACCCTAACTTTTAAAGACTTGGAGGGTTTCTTCGACATTTTCGTAAAGGCTGATCAGTAGCGCTTCTCGATAATATTTGTTAGTAGTGTATAGTAGATAGTCTCCACAAAACTCACTACCGGATATTGTAATTTCATACAAGCTTGAATCTAAAATATACGACTAAACTGACTGATGCGAATCAGTTCCATAAAAGCTTATTTTGCACTTTACTTTCATTTAAGTAACCAATGAAGTCAATTTTTGACATGACTTGTTAATTGGTTAAGCTAGGCACTCTTCAAAATATTGAACGATAAATTAACATCATTCGCCAATCAATTACAAATAAGGGAGTTTACATCAAGCTGTCAGCCTTTAAAAGTATCTACTCATCATTGTAAATGTAGCTAGTGTAAATGATTATTTATATTTATGTGGTAATAACATGGAGTATTTGAAATATTAGACTGATGGTTTTTTGTAACTGTATACATACATATTCATATGAATATAATTATAAATATATTTATATTGTTCTGAAGACATTATGAAAATATTCAAATAGATGATGATAAAACATGATTAAAAGTGAAGGTGGTAGAGGATTTGATACAGAACAGGATAGCTAAGTAATAGTACAGATGGTATGATAGAGATGGGTGAAATTATAGTAAGGCAACAAAAAGATGTACTGAGATTCAGAACTAAAATAAAGTTAAAATAAATTGAAAATGTTAATAAAGACCAAAAATATCGAAGAGTGATACCGGGTGCCCTCAAACTTTGACCAACTTCATTCAGCAGCTATATGATGATGATAAAGTCATATGACAAGTGATGCAGAACGGATAACTCACCGAAGGCATTGAAGGAAAGACGGGAGTAAGACAAGAATGATTACCATCACTGATGGTAGTTCTGAATTAGGTTGTGGTCGAAAAACAATATTTTTGCAGAAGAGGCAGGTAGGGAAGATAGGTTTCCAAGTGAATATGGAGAAGACAGAGGTGAGAAAGATAGCTGGTCATCATCACATTCAACAACATCAAGCAATCACCATTAACTGGAGGAAAGTAATAGCAGTCGTGTCTTTCACTTGGCTGAGCAACCTCATATGGATTACAGGCGGCACAGATGGGGATGTCAAAAGCAGGAAAGGCATGACAGACCTTCATTTACCTAAAGTCAGCATAGAGATCTGCTATTCTCAGCGCGGTGTACAAGATTCAGATTGTCAGTAGTAATATCAATTCAGTTCTTTTTTCTGATTCACAGACTTCGAACGTGATGGAAGGCATTTTCGTCGAGCAGAATGATGTGCTACGCCCTCAAGTGAGACACAATTGGGAAACGATGAGTTGGTCGTTCGATGATGATATGGAAGAGACTATGTGAGGAGGAAATGGAAGCATGTGCGAAATCGCGCAACCAACTAAAACAGACTACAGAAGACAGAGTGAAGTGATGATGTCCTGCTGAAGCTCTGTATCCAAATTGGAACCTAGGAGAATTACGCAGATTAAAAATAAGGAGGATAGATTGAATTACGGAATGGTAAATAAATGAAAACAACAAATTACCGAGGAAATGCAAAACCATTCTGAACTCACTATTCGTTTCAGTCTACAGGTTCCTTCTGCCTGTGTATAGCATGACGATCTACTATTACTATTTCGTATGACTTGAAACATTAGTTTCGCTTTACAGTCCTAAATTCCTTGACCAAAAAGTTCCCTGCAAATGTTCGAATTCTGTTTGAAAGGATCGTCTCTGTCTTTCCAAAGTGTATGCTTTTCCAAGCTTAGATAAATGAATCGATACAGACGGAGGTATCTTGAGAAGAACTCACAACCAGATTGGTTTCCTTTAGCATGTTATTTATTTTACATACTGCTGTTAACTTCGCGGGAAACAGACGAATGCGATACATGCAGTGAGTTAATAATTATTTTTGATCAGTCACCTCATCGTATTTAGTCTAGCTACCACACTCTTCAATAGGTGTTTCTTCCAATCAGTTTGTCTTTTCCTATTTGAAGTCTGTACTAATAAACAATATGGGATATATACACTTTCCATCAACGTTTTGTAAATTTTCTCCATTTCAATTTCTACTGACTTTTTGAAAAACAACCTAATTTTAGCCGTTAAAACAAGGTCTTCACCAAACTTTATTTGTACGAAACGGGACATAAACTACTAGACGGTAAATAACGACTTATCCAAATAGGTCTATGAGAAAACTAAAATGAAGTCGGGCGATTTTCATTCCCTAGGAGTGAAAGTTTTATTCTTTTCCATATCTAGCATTAAACTATGAATTTTGCATTAGAATGAACTAGACTGAACAGCTTCCTTAGATTCCACGCTTGGTTTCCACTCTCACACATCTTAATGAGAGTTTAGTCTGTTTTATGACGGCATCATTCAGTTTGGTGTTCTCTAAATAAGACAGAAATACATCCTAATATATTATGGAAGAAAGGAATATCTAGAAGCCTGGTACTCAGAATAATCTATGATCAACAGACATATCAGCAAAGAGCAAAATTAGCAACTAATAAGGAATAATTCACATGAAAAAACAGAATCCCAGATCACTGAAACGATCTATACTGGTGCAAATTAACAACCAATCGCGACCGAAGATGTCAAGACAGATAGTTATTTCATTCATGAAAGATTCGAATAAGTTCACTTCATGCTGGAGTGTGTGATAGGAAGAAGAGGAAAGCTCTGTGGTTTAACCAGCCAACTCATAGAAGCTTCTATCTCGCTGAAATCCTTCATGAGCCAACCACGAAAAGCTGCTTTCACCAAAAACTGCAGCACTTTTCACCTTTAATTCAGGTCTGCAGTGGTTTGTGTCGTCAAAATTTTCTCATACAGGGGTTTTATCCCACTGTCTTCTAATTTATACAGTTTACAGTTTACAATTTATTTAGGATAGTAGGCTATATGCCTGTGTTAATCCTTTCGATTTATTGCATACAGGAGGTCCAATCTCGCCTTGAATGAATCAACGGATGGCGCTGATACGACGTGTTCCGGTAGGGAGTTCCAATGGTTCACAATTCGATGCGAAAAACGGATTTCCAGACGCAGACGATTCGACCGTGGTTTTTGAACCTTGAGGTGATGTCCTCGCAATTGGTTGGTGCTAGAAGGAAGAAATAATTTAGATAAATTAGCTCCAAAATCATTTCTTAGGATACGGTATGCTAGTATTAGGTCACCCCTAAGTCGTCTGTATGACAGTGGAAATAAACCCAGTCGACTTAACCTCTCCTCATATGACAGGGTTGAGAAACCCTTTATTAGCTTAGTTCCTACTCTTTGCACCCTTTCTAATAAGTCTATTTCGTATTTGAAACACGGGCTCGCTGCCTGGATCCCATATTCCAAATGAGGTCTGATATAAGTCGGATATAATATACGAAATATATCAGCGTCAAAGTTCGCAAAAGCCTTGCGTATGGCCCATAACATTCGAAAACCCTTAGTGGCTGCAGTTCTACAGTTTGTTGCTGTTTTCAAGTCATGCTGCACAACCACTCCCAAGTCCTTGTACTCAGTGACCACTGGGAGAGTAATGCCATTCATTGAGTAATTGTGCACGTGACTATGGGATACATGCATAACTACACTCTTGCTTAAGTTAATCTCCAAGGCCCAGTGCTTACACCAATCACTTAACAAGTTTAAATCTTCCTGCAAAGCAAGTTGATCACTGTCATCGTGCAAAGCCCTCCATATCTTGATGTCATCAGCAAACAGTAAGCAGGATGACTTAACTACCGATGGAATCTCATTAACATAAATCAGGAAAAGAAGTGGGCCTAGAATTGTACCCTGAGGAACGCCACTCTTAACCGATTCCCATGTTGATAAAACCCCGTTAACTCGTACTCTTTGTCTTCTGTCCTTTAGAAAGTCTTGAATCCAGTCGGTAACCACTTTATTGATTCCCAGACTACCTAACTTTACTAGAAGACCTGAATGAGAAACCCTGTCAAACGCCTTGCTAAGGTCTATGAATATGGCATCCACCGGTATATTAGCATCAGCTGAGCTTGCCCAACTTTCTCTGGCCAAAAGAAGGTTGGTCAAGCAAGAATGACCTGCTCTAAAACCGTGCTGTTCCACAGCGAAAAGTTTGTTCCCTTCAATGAACTGAATGATAGCATCACGAATTATTCTTTCTAGTAGTTTAACAACAATACTGGTCAAACTAACAGGACGATAGTTCTGAACTAAGTTTCTAGATCCGGTTTTGAAGACCGGACTAATGATGGCATCTTTCCAGTCTCTTGGACATTTAGACTGGTCCAGAGACATATTGAAGATTACCGACAATGGCTCGGCTATGCTTTCAGCCAATGCTGTTAATATACGTGGGTGGAGTTCATCAGGGCCACTGGACTTACTAGGATTGAGCTTATGTCCTAACAGTTTAACATTCCTTTCACCTTTATGAGTTTTCATCCTGTTAGTGAGTAGTCTGAACTGTTCAGTAGGTCTTAAAACAATTTTAACACGTCTCAGGTAGTGATTTTATATCTGACTATTTATGATTACGTAGTCATTATACACTCACGTTCTGGACGTTTTTAAGTAACAACGTCAATGGTTCCATAAATGTATCTATTAGGTAAACGACTCTTCGGTCATTCGCTTGTGGTCTAGAATACATCATGCCTCCAGCAACTACGCCTCAAAATTCAAGCTTAATTGGATTAAAAGAAAACAATACATTATGTTGTCTGAAATGCTTCCTCAGTCTCTCCGGGCTGTACTTTCGCCAGTGTCCTGGTTTTACTCATATGAAGAAGTGCCTACTACTGACAGTAATTTGTAGCGCGTAATTTCTGTTATGTTCGGTTCTCTGCAGACAATTTCAACTCCCTCGGTGGCTGTTTATAGTGTTTTATTTCCCACTCAAGTGATCCCTTTCATATCACCACTGGCGTCCAACTCACGGCTTCCTATTCGGGTTCCACTCCACAGACTGCAGTGTGCTGCCAATCAAATGTTTTCTTATCAGATCTCCAATATATCTCCATTTCATTCTTAATATTTATTCAACAATGGATTGTCGGCCGGTTAGTGATACTCATAGAGTTCCTTATCCTTTTCGGTCAGCCATCTCATCTTCACTATCAGAGTGTCGAAGATGAGTGTTGGCAGAATTGTGTAGTAGCCTGTTGAAATTACTTTCCTTGACGTCACTGCCAAGTCTCTAAATCATATAATATAATTGACTTAACAATAATGCTTAAAATTCGGATCTTAGTTACTTACCTGTGGATCTCCATACCGACTTCAGTGAATTCAACGTCTCTCTTGCTTCGCCTATCCGGTCTCAGATTTCTCTAACATTCTCATGCGTTACACAACCTGCAGTTGAAATGATGCTGCCAAAATATGCAGAAGAATTGATTTACTTCAAATTTCCTCCTTTGCCAGTGATTGGTGTCTGGCGCTGTTGTATGTTGTTGCTGGATTAGTATCTTGATGACCCTGTCTCCCCTATGTTCAGTCAAAGTCCTGCTTTCTCTACTAACCTGTTCTAACGAATTCTTGACTTTTGCCATTAGAAGTAAATGATGCACGAAGAACAGATCATTTGAGGCATTCTGACAGTCCACGATATACCTCATGACCCGGTCCTCCACAATCAGGAAAGCACCTTTATCAACTAGTTTATTACATATATCACACAATTCTGAAACAGAAGTATTCACTGGACGACGTTAAAAACACAATTTATTTTTCATATTGATATAAATTATAATTACACGATACGTCGTCCAGTAAGTAATACTGTTTCATCATTTTGTGATATATCTAATAAACAAATGAATGTGAAATTACATACTACCACAGTGTCCACGTTTCACACGCATATTAACACACTTTTATTTTGGCAGAAAAATTGTTTGTTCGTCAATACTCAATGATAGACAGCTATACATTTTCGGTAAACAAAAATGATAGACAGTGGTGGCAAAATTGAATGACGTTACACCAAGATTTACATTTGCAGAAGTCATTCGTATTCTGCATCTTCTGTCTTTCTTCCATGCTTTTTATCCTCTTTCGCAAGGATCTTTCATTCATTGTATTTGCAATTTAATCCTACGTTCCAGTACTCAAGATTGTTGCAGAAGATACCACACACAATTTTCGAAGAAAATTCGAACCGAACAGATAAAATCCGATTGAAAAACCAAAGAACAAGTGGTATATTTCTAGATACTTACACACTTTTCTTGGGCATAAGGTGTAAACACGTAATTCAGTAAAAAAACAAATTTAACATAATCAATTCTGAAGTGGCAAAACTTGATAAGATCAGAAAAATCTTTACCCAACATTAGTATGTGGGATATATGAAGACATATTGTATACTGAAATGAATAGGTTATATAGACTTTGAAGCAACCATGAATCTGTTGTCAAAAAATATGAAGAAGAAAATCAAGGTGAACTGAACATACACTGAGACGAAATTCAAGTGATGTCACACGCCACGCCATCCATCGGAACCAGAATGGGAAGTGTTCAAAGGTGACATGGAAATGTTATGTACTCGTCGCCAAATTATTGTTATGTACTGGTCGAGAATTTAATAGTCCTGACGCAAGAAAGACGGAAATCAGAAGACCACTAGGTTTGCGATGATACTTCTATTTTCCAAACACAAGGAGAATCAATATATATCACACAAGAGTGTGAGCAAAATATATAAGAATGTCCAAACAAGTGTGTGAACAAATCAATAGACAGTCTTAACATGATTGGCTAATTATAATGGAGTATCGATCCATATATACATAGCGAAATATAACACTGTCAACAAACACAAATATTATATGGATATATATCACCAAGATCAGACTGTCAACAAACACACATATTATATATAATATAAGGGGAATATACATTGTTAAAGTAGACAGGTTCATCAAAGTGAAATGGTCACAGACTAAGAGAGCAACAGAAAGAGAGACCACCATATATATATATATATGGATACATATCACCTCCCCTTTTGAGAAGATTGATGATTAGTAGGATGTTTACCTGGGGGTTTATCTGGAACCTTTGAGCTTGTTGTTGACGTCTGTCGTTTCGTCTGCCTGTTGGGTTTGCGGCTTCGGCTTCGTCCGGAATTGTCTGACATTTTATGCTTCTTGACTGCATTGCATAGCGAATTTAGTGGGACATCAGCCAGATGCAAACGATCGAACCAATCAAGTCCCAAAAGATTTAAATCACTCTTGGTGACGTAGCAAATTCCTGTGAATTTGGTATTGCGGAAGGAAACAGAACATTTGAGTTCACCAATTAGTTTGAGCCGCCCACCACAGGCGCTGAGAAGAGTCTGGGAAGTATTTGTGATAGGTGGTCTGCCAATATCATTCCAAAGTTTCTCTGATATAACAGTAATATCAGAGGCGGTATCTAGCTGCAGACGTGTATCATGACCATTCATCTGAAGATCAAGATATTTCCGCATACCTGGTGTTGTGACTTGACAGGTTGCGCGTAGACTCAATGATCTCCTTGGAGATTTAGGACCAACAGTTTGTCGAGCTTTCGCTGGATTATGATATCTGGGTTTGCGTGGCTGACAAAAACCATTTTTATGACCGATGATTTTGCACTTGCTGCAACGATGATTTTTGTATGGACAAGACTTTACAAAGTGCCACGCGCCACAATGCCAGCATGGTGATGGTGGGGTCTTCTTTGCAGTATTTTGTGAAGTTGGACGAGTATGTGTAGATTTCCGCGGAACATTAGGAGAAGGTGGGTCAGGAGTGGATGATGAGAGATTTTTGCTCTTTCGTAATGCATGAATATCAGAGCTTCTCGAAGGTGTTGATTCGACCAGGTGTGTGTCTTTCTGCAAATTAATCAGCCGTTGATATTCATCAGCTATGTCATGTAATGTTAACTTAGGATTTTGTTCTAGCTGATTGAGCAGTCGAGTTCGGATATCTGTGAAACGAGGAGATTGAAGACTGCATATGAGAATCAAGGCTTTGAATTGATCATCTGTTAAGGACCTGAGTCGAAATCTCTCACATTCTCGGTTGACTGTGCCAACGTGAGTAAGAAAATCATCATTTTCATTCATTGTCAGCTTGAGGCAACGATAACGTATGCTGAATAATGAGGAGTGGTCTCCAAAATGTTCACGCAGCAGCTTTATTGTATCATCGAAACACTTGTCACGTGGTTTCTGGGGTAAAATTAGGTTGCAGTACCGTTCATATTCTGCGGGACCCAATTTACGTAATAACACTCGCACCTTCCAAGCATCGTCTTGTGAGGCGAGATCAACTGTGAATAAATCCTCATATCGTTGATACCATGTGTCAAAAGTGACATTAGCATCTGGATCATAATTGAACTGTGAAATACTATTCACAATGCCGTCGACAGATGGTAGCATGGTATGATTGGGATTGCTTGAAGGTGAAACTGGACCAGTCTGTTGGTTGACGAACATTTCCATTAATTTCATTTGTCGTTCAAGTAGTAATTCCAATTTAGAAGGATCCATAGTTTTCCCCGTCGCCAAATTGTTATGGACTCGTCGCCAAATTATTGTTATGTACTGGTCGAGAATTTAATAGTCCTGACGCAAGAAAGACGGAAATCAGAAGACCACTAGGTTTGCGATGATACTTCTATTTTCCAAACACAAGGAGAATCAATATCACACAAGAGTGTGAGCAAAATATATAAGAATGTCCAAACAAGTGTGTGAACAAATCAATAGACAGTCTTAACATGATTGGCTAATTATAATGGAGTATCGAATTATATATACATAGCGAAATATAACACTGTCAAACAAACACAAATATTATATGGATATATATCACCAAGATCAGACTGTCAACAAACACACATTATATATAATATAAGGGGAATATACATTGTTAAAGTAGACAGGTTCATCAAAGTGAAATGGTCACAGACTAAGAGAGCAACAGAAAGAGAGACCACCATATATATACATATATGAATGCATATCAGGAAATTGTTTGATGCGAAAATAAAAGCTTGTGGGTAGTTCTGAATTCAGCTATAAGTGATGACAGTAATCTAGCGCGATGTAGTACACAGTTGGATTAACTGAAGGACTTTGAAGCAAACCAAAGCCTGGAATTTCCCAACAGGCTTTCAGAAATACGTCTTCATTTAGTGTTTTGAATTAAATTACTACAGCTCGAGGTATTTCTCTGGTCTATAATTTTGTGAAATATACAGACGAATAAACTACATAGATGAAGAGCTGACTTTAATATCCCATATAGACACAGACGAGTCCTATCCTCCACCCAGAAGCTAGAATTGCAAGGGTCGGTTTTATTTCTCAGGTTCTCTCTGCTGCATAAAACCTGTCACATGTGATGCAGCAATTTACAACGAAATCTCAGCATACTTTGTTTATTAATAGAATCAATCGTGTAGTAAGGAATATGATAAGAACGTTATAGTGAAATAGAGAATAAGTATTACATATATCTTATGAAAAACGAAAATTTCAGCGAGGAATGAATAAATTTAGTGGCAACATTAAAAATACGTTTGATAAGTCATTAACGATTCCGTAACCAGGTGCAGTAAAATGCAATGAGCAGAACTAAGAAGATAAAAACTTAGTGTGTAAGACATCTTATGAAAAGATGGTGATTTAAAATGGGCCCAATATGACTGTAAAACAAAAAACAGTGGAAAAAACAGTGTAATCAGAAAACAAAGAGTTACTAAGGTGGTAGTTATCAGGATAATTGACGTCCTGCGAAGGATTAGTTCTGGACACACTGGTCCGGTTTTAGTCGTTTGATCCGGTAACCTGAACTCACGGATAAAGATATGGGTTGTTTTTTCAGTCAGTTATTTCGAATGTTTCTAGCGCATCTACTTCGTGTCATTTGTCTTTCATGCACCTAATGATTGTTACTAAAGTAGACCATGAACGTAAATTTTAAATTTAACAGTGAAAGTATAAACAGAAATTTTACATAAGAAAGGCGCATGAATAGGATAGCTTTCTTACTTTTATAGCTTCGTAGCGCTCCACCAATAAAGAAATTCGATAGGGAGACTCACCTACAGCATCGAATCTAGATGTCCCGATTATGAGATTGAGGATGAGAGTAACACTGCATACGGCACCTTAGTTGAGAATAGCTTTTCAGAAAATTTGATCAGAAACCACAGAAATCGAAAATAAATGTTCTACATCTGTGAACAAGAAGCTACCTTACACGCAATTGTAGTTTTAGGTGACATACCAAAAAGGCGATAAAAATTATTCAAAAGAACTTTTAACGCTGGTAAACTGCTGCTGCACATACTTTTGTGATTCTGTGTCTGGAATATCAAATGCCTAAGCTAACTACCTCTTCCGGTATCATATCAGTTGAACTATTCCTGTTTCTATGGAACTGATCAAATCGACTGCTGCCGTAGAAATTTGATTCTTCTTGCTGATGAACACCCATCAGAGTGGCTAACTATAGGCATAGGATGAAATATTATTAGTTTGATACACCCTCACCTGGTTAAAACAGACTATAAATCCATCACTGAAGAATCCTGTCGACTGTTGAATACCAAATAAACTACTTAAAGTAAGCAGATACCGAATATACCAAACAACACAAGCCGTATTATTTCTCTAGAAGCAATGCAAACTTTACTGAAAAAAAGAAATAAATCCAGCCACTAGTACTACTATGTGACTCGGTGGCATAGCGGTTAGGACGCTCGCAACGATGCATATGGTCTGGGGTTCGATCACCGGTCGACGCACTCCTTTGCCTCGTAAGCCCGAGATAACGACGGTAAAGGGAAAGGTTGGGCATGAGGTTAGCAATCTCATCCTGTAAAATAAATACTGCTACAGAAACTTCATGCTACTAGCTTGAAGCCCATGTTCCACTGGGGAACATGGAGGGAAATAAACGTACTACTATAACGTGTCATGTAATCTATACACTGACAACTACTACAATGCATCATACCTTTCAGGTGTGGAGTTTAATCCTGCCCCTAATCTCTTATTCCAGATTTTTCCAAAAGAAAGCTTGTTTCATTAACCTTTGTACATTTGGTTTTGCATTAACAAACTCTCATTTCATTTGATTCACCTTAACTATTCACTCATACACATACAGCGTGCTTCACACCACTTTTGCACTAAGTTTTTGATGTAATCGTTCATTCTAATGAGGTTCGTGATCAGATCAAATACAATTCTGTGTGAACATTAATCATGAGCATTTCGCACCATATATTTATTGCAATTAATTATCATTTACTTTGATGAATGACGTTCTACTTAGTTGTACACTGAATATTATCATATACACGTATAGCAAAAATATTCATTCAGACATCTAGTAAAAAGAAAAAATATTGAGCAAGAAATATCCTTTTCGGTAATATCCTCTTCTGGCTCCACAATTATATACATATATATTTATGTTTATATACATAGAATACTCTAGAATAGTCATTAACAATGTTAGTGTCTTTAAATGCTATCGATTTGTTAAGCGATATCAATGAAATCACAGTTCACTAAAGATGCATTAATCATAATAATTTAATAATTCCCATTGTAGCATTAAGAACACAATTTTCAGCGAAGAGACTCTTTTCAGCGAATTTATTATCAAGCTGTACAATCGTATATATATGGTTTTATAAAGAAATTATATCCGGCAAAGGAATTGGGTCAAAGGTGTAAATACATGAAATAATAATAGTATGAAATAAATTTAAAATATTTGTGATTAGGTTCACAGTTTAAGTCAAGTGGAACAATAATTAATGTCATATATAAGATAATACATCAGGTGTATAGATTTTGGGGAGAGGCATATAATTGTAAGATTAATAGACGAATGTAAAATGTTACGTAACATGGTGTGAAATTTGATAACATAGAATTTAATATTGTAAAAATAAAGATAAAAAGTATACACATGAATAGTTTTTTGGTTTAAAATGTCAAGTAGATCAAGTGGAAAAGATTCAGAATGAGAGTCGTAATAATAATAATAATCGAAGTAATAAGGGAAAAGTACATAGAATAATAAAATAAATAAATGTCTATCCCTCTACGGCCAAGGCAGCAGTAGGGATTGTACATACTTCTTTTGTACACAAAAATCTGGCTTAAAGTCATGAATTGTCAAGGCCTCAGCTGTCTTTAGAAGTCTGTAACGAAGAAAACGCGGGAAGTTGGCATGAATTCTATATATGACCTGTCTCCGCTGGCTGCTTTTTCGACCAGTTTGTCGGTTTTCATTTGTAAGTCTTTGATTGTTTGTGACATCAAACATAAATCATCCATACGCGAAATCCAGGTCTTCTAGGTTCTTCACATCGGTCCAAGATATCCCTGTCTTCTCGTTCCCCACTGTCTGGCGCATAATCCAGTCCACCACAGTTAGGAATATCATTGGTGATAATAAGCACCCTTGTCTGATTCCTGTGTTTACTCTAAACGCCTTGCTGAATTTTCCGTTGTGGATGACTTGACATGTACCGTTGTCGTACAGCTGTTTAATAAGGTTGATGGATATTTGGGGTACGCCATAGTACTCGTGTAGTTTCCACATTCTTCACGGTCAACGCTGTCAAAGGCCTTCTTGTAGTATATGATTTGAATTGTTTTATATTAACACTCCACACAAAAATTTTAAAAAATTCGTCGATAACATTTATATCTTAACAATTATTCATAAATAAATGTGGACTGTGATGAAGAAGTTACCGAAATGGATACTTTTTGTCCAAAAGATATCTTCTTGTTTTCACTGGGATAACCTGATGGCTGATTCCCACAATTCAACTGCGACAGTTAAAAGATTTTAGTTATAAAAATGGAGTAGCGATCACAAGTCAACCAAATAAAAATATCGATTATGGAGAAAGTCAGATTCATTGAAATCCTTATTCATTTTAAGATCCCCAAAAACTATCATGACTACCGAAATGCCTGTTAAATAATCATCTCACTTGCTAAAATAAGAAATCCGGCAAACCACTAGGTGTTTCCATAACAATACGCTCAAATTCATGACTTCTGAGGATCATTCTGTCTTAAAAGGTAAAATCGTTTAGTCTAGATTGTAAACTGTTGAAATAAGCTAATTTTGCAAACTTTTCTTGTAGAAGCTGTGATTGATTATCAACTGTTTTGAAGATTAGCATTATAAGTAAAAGAGAAACCACTGAACAAGGAACACTCCTGTATATATACCACCGATTGATTGAGACAAGAAGTCGCATACCACTCATGTTGACCAGTGGTGGTTGCCGGCTAGATCGAAGTGGTCTTAATGTCGAATGGCCGTTTCTGTCGCTTGGGGCAGCCAGTTTGACTCATCTCACAGAGTCAAATCAATTCAAATCACCTGGTTTCTGGCTAACTACTTTAGCGATTTGCTAACATAGTACATAAAATTCTGTCTGTGAATTATTTTCGATACGTGAATTTGATCACAGAACATTCTTGTTGTTAACTTGCATTTCACATTCCACTTTTACATGTCTGTATTAGAATGCGCTTGGAATTCAAATTGAGAATAAATGCCTTTATGACAGCGTGCTGAGTAGAAAACTACACTATAAAAGGAAGTGTGTAGTAATTATTTGTAATCGTAGTATTAGTATTTCGAGATGACCGAATTACAAGAATACAACCAAAACACAGGGAGGGTGGAATTCAGGAATTTGTATTTAGCGGAATTATTATTGCAATTCATATGAGAAATATTAACAATCAACAGTAAGTATTTCAACAATACAGAGATAGAAATAGTCAATCACCACAAAGTGTTTCAAAGTTTACGGAAAACGACTTTGAGGTAGATAAAAACGTGTGAAACTGCATGTTATTTATCGATGAATTCCTTATACTGAGATCGCATATCAGATTAGTATGAAAGAAAGAGTGGAAGGTTATGTGATTTATTCAGCAATTCACATGTGATTTCTTAGCACAGAATTAGCTGTACATTAATCAGTAACATAATGGAGGTAGTAAGAAAGAGTGAAATTTGATAACATCCGGAGTATTTTGAAAGGCAGCTTTTCACTTATTGAGTGTTGGATAGGATGACTGATGACACACTAACCATAACTGATATCATAATCATTGGGGAGTCGATCATAACAAAATTAAACTTACTGTCAGCTCATTCAAACCATAATAAAATAGTAGACTGAATGTAGACGAAGATTAATTGTCAGTGCTTCTGTCGTCCACATTTAAGAGGACATTTGTTGTCATTTTATATGTGACTCTAAAAATGATTTAGTGTGACTGAATTCGACCAAACTGTCTATATTTTCCCCTCTCCTCTCAGCACTTACATGTGATAGTATTCGGAGAGGTTTGAAAAACACGTTGTTTGTGTGGCCCACACAACTGTCACTACAGATGCAGGTAATACTGGCTAACACATGCTGAAGTGGTCTAAAGTGTTACCAAGACTGCTTTCAAACTTCTAGATGCCCTACGCAACTGCTTTTAACACACTGCGGTTATGCGATATAAGTCAGTAAAAGAATACACTACTATTACGCTACTGTGACATAATACAAAGACCTCATGATTTTAATCCATGCTGACCCCAAGCACATAACTCCAACTACTGGGTGACGACTATTATAACTGCCCTTATCACGCATTCCAACATACGAAGCAATTTGAAATTATTTCAGATTTCTGGTGATGCAGTATTATTATGAATGAGCAACGGCTAACAGTTTTGAGACAGTTAACTTGGTAGTTAATTAGGTGATGATAATCAGTGACTCATATGCTACCAAAATATGTTTATAAGATCCAAAACCAGGATTTGCTAGTGATAAGTAACTTTTGTTTATTTCCTCAAAGAATGACTACAGGTATTCTTCACCTCATGGAATATTTTTCTATTCCTTGAGAAAATTTCACCTATTTTTATAGTTTGGAACAGTACAAAAATGGCGAACTTGTCGCTAATTTAGCAAATCCAAGATTGCAGAAGTTCTTACTGGCATAAAATGTTCCACTTTACTCAGTAACCTAATGCTCATGTTGTCGCTCACTAACCATTTAGAGGAGCTACGTAAATCATCATAATTCTAATGATGTACACTAGCTAGAAAGACGGTCTGAGATTACCATAACGTATTGTTTGTCATGAAGACGAAGTCTAGTTTTCCCTACAAGTTTTTGTTGCTAAAATATCGGTTACAAGATAATAAACAGTGTTTGGGTTTCGAACCTAGGACCTTCCGGTTACAAGGTAAGCCAGTGTAACATTCAGTCACTGGGGTCCCATTAATTCGCCCATCAACTCTAACTTCTACCGATTCGTGATTTTAGCGCGTTGACCAACCATGTTCAGATATATTCGAGTTACCTCTGCAGAGACCTAATTACTTTACGGATTTCTCGATAACGTAATAACTTCTTGCTAACCCTTGAAAATTAACTCATCTTAAATGCGATGGTTGTTTTCACCCCACCGTGGAAACTTAGATATCTTGTCTCTAACATATATGTGTTAGTTGTTTTAATGACCTTTAATCTCTTATTCTCACCCCCTCCTCCTACACCTAACATTGATTATTCTTATGAAGTAAAATGACCACATGATTGGTACAGTTTTGATGTGAGAAACTATGTATCTGTGTAGAGCCAATATGAGGAACTAATTAAAAAGAAATTTATTTATTCATTTTACTTTATTATAGCTTGACTCCACACAGTATTTTGGTGCAAGTATGGATTTTTCAACCTGTGATATCAGTAGTCCAAATTTAAGAGGCCGACCATTGATATGAGGTGCATGTCAGCGGCGAATCCAACTGCTGACCATGTGCCTAGTCAACGAGCTTTCTAACCACCATGTCACAGACACACATTTCTTTGCTCCATTTGTTCATGTTTCTAAATGTGCAAATGGGAATTTTTAAATTACTGAAATCGTCTAACATATTTTGCTAAATTCTTTTGCAATTAAATCTCTTGAAGAGAATGTAAGCGTGCCAATTGTGACAGTCTGATAACTGCTGTAGTTTATAAAAACCACAACATACTTCCTACGAGTCATTAATATGTTATGTAGACTTTTTGATTGAAATGTCACATTAGAATGGCCAAACTAGTCGCATAAGTATATGAACTGTACACTATGGTCAGTGTTCATATAACTGTATATATGCCACATGGACTTAAGCGGGCAACTTTTAGCGAGTGGGTAAGCATTTTCATTATCTCTGCATCTACTGTAGTTAAACAATTTCAGCAGTGTCACAAGTATGACCAATAGTTAAAGACAGGAAATATCGGTGATTGGATTTCCCTAACCGACTAACTAATATTCACTGGGAGTTTATATGAAAATCATTGTCTTGCAGCTAGCATCTGACACAAATAACCTGATCATTCCTATCTTAATCATGCGAAAGTATTGTATAAAATGTGTAAGAGTATCAACACAAAGTAATTGGTACTATTTATAAGTACAGAATGCAAAATCTTTACGCATACAGCAAAAAACAAGACAAGTAAGGTGTAGTATTACGACATCCCAAAATGAGGGTAACTTATCGAGTTTTCGCGGAAATACTAACTCATAATAACATTTTATGAGTTATTATTGACATTTTTTAATTGTTATTTTCATTTTATTTTTTATCGAAAATATGTTTCATAAGAAAAAGGCGCAAACAGAGAAGAAAAATTTCTTTTCAACGATTCATCTTCATGAGCTGCACAATCGTAATTATATTAAACAAAGAAATCTTTAGACTAATCAGATACAGGTAAACTTTGTTCTCGAAAAATGTATTACGCAATGTAGATGTAACCTAGAAGGGGTGACTAATTGTGAGTTAGAAAAGAGACAGAAGTTGACATGACATAATAATCGTGAGATAATGACTACTCAATAATCTCGTATAGAATGGACAGGAACTAGTGGAAAGGCGACAGGGTGTTCTTATATAAATTTATATGAAAAAAGCACTGTTATCAATAAACAGTAATAAAGTGGTAATAAAATATGAAACATGGGAATAATAATGATAATAAAATAATAGTAGTAATAACAATAACAACAATAATAATAGTGAACTTACATAATAAAAAAGAAAGAAGCAAAATTATAGTAAGAACTTTACTCTGGCGACGGTAGGGCGAGTGAATGTATGCATCACTTTTGAATGCAGAGCTCCGGTTTCAGATCTTGAATAACTAATGTTTCAGCTATATGCAGATGACGTATGCGATGTCCCTTTGAACGACATTGAGGGACTTTGTGTAGCGCTGTGAAGCATTCATATGGGAGTGCTCGATGTCCGGAGATGACAAGGTGTTCGCTTGTAAGTCTTCGATTGTGTGTGACATCAAACATATATCATCCATGCGCGAAATCCAGGTCTTCTAGGTTCTTCACGTCGGTCGGTCTAGGATATCCCTGTCTTCTCGTTCCCCACTGTCTGGCGCGTAATCCAGTCCACCACAGTTATGAATATCATTGGTGATAATAAGCACCCTTGTCTGACTCCTGTGTTTACTCCAAACGCCTTGCTGAATTTTCCGTTGTGGATGACTTGACATGTACCGTTGTCGTACAGCTGTTTAATAAGGTTGATGGATATTTGGGGTACGCCATAGTACTCGTGTAGTTTCCACATTCTTCACGGTCAACGCTGTCAAAGGCCTTCTTGTAGTATATGATTTGAATTGTTTTATATTAACACTCCACACAAAAATTTTAAAAAATTCGTCGATAACATTTATATCTTAACAATTATTCATAAATAAATGTGGACTGTGATGAAGAAGTTACCGAAATGGATACTTTTTATCCAGAAAGATATCTTCTTGTTTTCACTGGGATAACCTGATGGCTGATTCCCACAATTCAACTGCGACAGTTAAAAGATTTTAGTTATAAAAATGGAGTAGCGATCACAAGTCAACCAAATAAAAATATCGATTATGGAGAAAGTCAGATTCATTGAAATCCTTATTCATTTTAAGATCCCCAAAAACTATCATGACTACCGAAATGCCTGTTACATAATCATCTCACTTGCTAAAATAAGAAATCCGGCAAACCACTAGGTGTTTCCATAACAATACGCTCAAATTCATGACTTCTGAGGATCATTCTGTCTTAAAAGGTAAAATCGTTTAGTCTAGATTATAAACTGTTGAAATAAGCTAATTTTGCAAACTTTTCTTGTAGAAGCTGTGATTGATTATCAACTGTTTTGAAGATTAGCATTATGAGTAAAAGAGAAACCACTGAACAAGGAACACTCCTGTATATATACCACCGATTGATTGAGACAAGAAGTCGCATACCACTCATGTTGACCAGTGGTGGTTGCCGGCTAGATCGAAGTGGTCTTAATGTCGAATGGCCGTTTCTGTCGCTTGGGGCAGCCAGTTTGACTCATCTCACAGAGTCAAATCAATTCAAATCACCTGGTTTCTGGCTAACTACTTTAGCGATTTGCTAACATAGTACATAAAATTCTGTCTGTGAATTATTTTCGATACGTGAATTTGATCACAGAACATTCTTGTTGTTAACTTGCATTTTACATTCCACTTTTACATGTCTGTATTAGAGTGCGCTTGGAATTCAAATTGAGAATAAATGCCTTTATGACAGCGTGCTGAGTAGAAAACTACACTATAAAAGGAAGTGTGTAGTAATTATTTGTAATCGTAGTATTAGTATTTCGAGATGACCGAATTACAAGAATACAACCAAAACACAGGGAGGGTGGAATTCAGGAATTTGTATTTAGCGGAATTATTATTGCAATTCATATGAGAAATATTAACAATCAACAGTAAGTATTTCAACAATACAGAGATAGAAATAGTCAATCACCACAAAGTGTTTCAAAGTTTACGGAAAACGACTTTGAGGTAGATAAAAACGTGTGAAACTGCATGTTATTTATCGATGAATTCCTTATACTGAGATCGCATATCAGATTAGTATGAAAGAAAGAGTGGAAGGTTATGTGATTTATTCAGCAATTCACATGTGATTTCTTAGCACAGAATTAGCTGTACATTAATCAGTAACATAATGTAGGTAGTAAGAAAGAGTGAAATTTGATAACATCCGGAGTATTTTGAAAGGCAGCTTTTCACTTATTGAGTGTCGGATAGGATGACTGATGACACACTAACCATAACTGATATCATAATCATTGGGGAGTCGATCATAACAAAATTAAACTTTTAGAAAAGAGAAAGATTGAGCGAAGAAATATTTACTTTTCAATTAGATCCTCATCTCTGGCTCTACTCTAATATATATAGCATTTTAATTACAATACACAACAATTTACCAATCAAGTGGCGATATGTTTGTTAACAATAATTAGTCGGTGTCAAAATGTCAATGGGGTGATAATTAACGAAGAAAAATTAATATCTATAATTAAGAGGTGGAAATGGTTACAACACGTGGATTGCATAATGCATAATTTTGGAAAAATGAAGAGCAATTAAGGAATAAGCGTGTGCACAGGTTGATTACGTAACAGATTGTTAAAGAAAATAAAACAATTTGGACAATGATAATTTGTAACTAAAGTTGAAGTGGTCATAAGAATAAAATAATTTTTACAAGGATAACACGTAATTAAAGATGAAGTAGTCAGAAAAATAAAATAATTTGGACAATTATAGTTTTTTAAAAAAGAAAAATTATTCTAGGGGGAGGGTGATGGAGTAGTCCGGTTTATACAGTCATGTAACGATGGCCAAGGTAAGGAAAGTGGCTGTACAAATTTCTTCTGGACACACAAGTTTGGCTTCTTCAGGTGGATTCCTATTGCTTCAGCTGTATGTAGAAGACGAACTCGTAAAGCAAAATTAAGATTAGTAGGAATGCGATAAATAATTTTAAATGCAGTATTAACATCAACCTTATGCTCACTATCTACAAGGTGGGCTAAAATAGAGCTACGAATAGATTTTGTTTGTCCCTTGCTTAACCATGCCGGATGATGTTCGGAAATACGATGATGAACCTGCCTAATTGTTCGCCCGATGTAGCTGGCTCCGCAGCTGCAGTCAAACTGGTAGATACACATAGAAGAGGCGAATTTAGGTAGTTTATCCTTATTACTCGAACGTAGGATAGGTGTGGTCGTGAAGAGACAGCGTACCTCTGCTGCATAATAAGCTCTTTTAACTGCATTCCTCAGTCGCTGCGTTATTATTTCGCTGATGTTGTCGCCGAGGAACTGAAGTTTTATGAACAGTGGTTTTTTCGGAACTGTTGCCATAGTCACTGTCCTAGGTGATGAATTCATATTTTTCTCAATAAACTTATCTGGATAACCATTTTTTCTAAGTAATTCTCTAATAATCTCAAGCTCCTCATTGAAGCAGTCGTCTGAACAGATTAACCTAGCTCTATGAACCAGACACTTTACCAGGTTGCGTTTATATTTCAAAGGTACAAAACTCAAAAAATGAGTGTACTGTCCTGTTGTAGTAGGTTTCCTGTACACACTCCTTCTTAGTGTGCCATCTTCTTTCCTTGCCATGAAGACGTCTAGGAATGAGATACAGTCATTACTTTCTTTCTCTATAGTAAAGTTTATTGCTGAATGGGCATCATTAAACTTGTCAAGGATGTTCATTGCGTCGTCCTCGTTTTTTATGACCAGAAATGTATCATCCATATATCGACAGTAGAAATCCAAGTCACTAATTGCTCCTTTCAGTGGTCCATTCTCTAACTTAGCGAGGAAAAAATCAGCTAGGATTGGGCCTAATGGGGAACCCATAGCTACACCATCAATTTGTCTGTAATATTCCTTATTGAATAAGAAATGAACGTTCATTGTACATCTTAAAATAAGTTCCTTCAAGGTGGATACAGAAATGCCGATGTCTATGTTTCGTGTAGTAATCTCCTCACATATAAAATCCACTGTCTCCATTAACGGTACGTTGGTGAACAAGGAGGATACATCAAAAGATATCATAAACTTGTCCTTCACATTAAGATCTCTTATTTTTCCAACAAATTCAAAACTGCCATTTACGCTATGTTTTACCAACTCATTATGCAGAGGTTTCAGGAGCTTGACTAACCATTTTGCTGTGGCATGGTATGGGGAATTACACATATCTAACACTGGTCGAAGTGGTAAACCAATTTTGTGCACTTTTGGAAGTCCATATAATCTTGGTGTAATCGTGCCAGTAGGCTTTAGAGATTCATATAAACCTTCTATGATGCTACTTTGTTGTTTAAGTCTTTTTAGTGACTCGATTAGCTGTTTCTCTACTTTTTCTGTTGGATCGACGGAAGACGTGATTTTTTGAAATTTTCGATGATCACTGAGTATTCCATTCATCTTATCTATGTATTCAGTCTTATTCATTATTACTACTCCAGAGCCTTTATCGGGTTTCGAAATTATTATATTCTCATTATTTCGGAGCTTATCTAGGGCTTCCCTGTGTTTCTTGGTCAATAAGCTATTCTGTCTCCGTTTACTATTTATATATTTATAACAACAGTCGACGAGAGTTGATTTGAGACTTTCAACTGCCTCAGCTGACGAGGGTGTCAATCCTTCAGTTTGTGCATAAAAGTTTTCAAACTGGACTTGCATATCCATCTTATTAATTCTAACGTGATTATCACAAAACTTAGTGCCTAGGGATAATACTTGCAAATCAGTGTCATCAAGAACAATATCAGAAAAATTATAAACATACCGACCAGGGTTTGGCGGAAATCGCATTTCTGGAGTTTTGCTTTCCAGGCTTTGTAATAATTTGACACGTTTCTTTTCCCTTCTTTTTCCAGAAACCTCATTCACATAATCCAGGAACTGTTTCTTCAAGTGCTCTGGGAGCTCGTCTACAGCATAAAACCTTTCTGTTACATTCTTTGATAATTCCGTGATACATGATTTGAGTGAGTCGATCTGATTCAATGCGTGACGCTTGAGTGTCTTACTATTCGGGCGAACTCTGCAACGTCGTAAAGACTTCCAATAGGACTTTGGATACTGGTTTCTCTCAATGCATTCGAGGATGAAGTCCAAAGAAATTCTCGCTTCACTGAGCCTTGCGCTGTACTTCAGATACTCGTCGAGTACCTTTAACGCAAACTGTTGCTCCGAAGATTTCAATATAGAAAATATCCCCATTTAGACATTTAGAAAAGAGAAAGATTGAGCGAAGAAATATTTACTTTTCAATTAGATCCTCATCTCTGGCTCTACTCTAATATATATAGCATTTTAATTACAATACACAACAATTTACCAATCAAGTGGCGATATGTTTGTTAACAATAATTAGTCGGTGTCAAAATGTCAATGGGGTGATAATTAACGAAGAAAAATTAATATCTATAATTAAGAGGTGGAAATGGTTACAACACGTGGATTGCATAATGCATAATTTTGGAAAAATGAAGAGCAATTAAGGAATAAGCGTGTGCACAGGTTGATTACGTAACAGATTGTTAAAGAAAAAAAAACAATTTGGACAATGATAATTTGTAACTAAAGTTGAAGTGGTCATAAGAATAAAATAATTTGGACAATTATAGTGTATCTACAATTATGTGTATCTACCAGTTTGACTGCAGCTGCGGAGCCAGCTACATCGGGCGAACAATTAGGCAGGTTCATCATCGTATTTCCGAACATCATCCGGCATGGTTAAGCAAGGGACAAACAAAATCTATTCGTAGCTCTATTTTAGCCCACCTTGTAGATAGTGAGCATAAGGTTGATGTTAATACTGCATTTAAAATTATTTATCGCATTCCTACTAATCTTAATTTTGCTTTACGAGTTCGTCTTCTACATACAGCTGAAGCAATAGGAATCCACCTGAAGAAGCCAAACTTGTGTGTCCAGAAGAAATTTGTACAGCCACTTTCTTTACCTTTGCCATTGGTACATGACTGTATAAACCGGACTACTCCATCACCCTCCCCCTAGAATAATTTTTCTTTTTTAAAAAACTATAATTGTCCAAATTATTTTATTTTTCTGACTACTTCATCTTTAATTACGTGTTATCCTTGTAAAAATTATTTTATTCTTATGACCACTTCAACTTTAATTACAAATTATCATTGTCCAAATTGTTTTATTTTCTTTAACAATCTGTTACGTAATCAACCTGTGCACACGCTTATTCCTTAATTACTCTTCATTTTTCCAAAATTATGCATTATGCAATCCACGTGTTGTAACCATTTCCACCTCTTAATTATAGATATTAATTTTTCTTCGTTAATTATCACCCCATTGACATTTTGACACCGACTAATTATTGTTAACAAACATATCGCCACTTGATTGGTAAGTTGTTGTGTATTGTAATTAAAATGCTATATATATTAGAGTAGAGTCAGAGATGAGGATCTAATTGAAAAGTAAATATTTCTTCGCTCAATCTTTCTCTTTTCTAAATGTCTAAATGGGGATATTTTCTATATTGAAAATTAAACTTACTGTCAGCTCATTCAAACCATAATAAAATAGTAGACTGAATGTAGACGAAGATTAATTGTCAGTGCTTCTGTCGTCCACATTTAAGAGGACATTTGTTGTCATTTTATATGTGACTCTAAAAATGATTTAGTGTGACTGAATTCGACCAAACTGTCTATATTTTTCCCCTCTCCTCTCAGCAGTTACATGTGATAGTATTCGGAGAGGTTTGAAAAACACGTTGTTTGTGTGGCCCACACAACTGTCACTACAGATGCAGGTAATACTGGCTAACACATGCTGAAGTGGTCTAAAGTGTTACCAAGACTGCTTTCAAACTTCTAGATGCCCTACGCAACTGCTTTTAACACACTGCGGTCATGCGATATAAGTCAGTAAAAGAATACACTACTATTACGCTACTGTGACATAATACAAAGACCTCATGATTTTAATCCATGCTGACCCCAAGCACATAACTCCAACTACTGGGTGACGACTATTATAACTGCCCTTATCACGCATTCCAACATACGAAGCAATTTGAAATTATTTCAGATTTCTGGTGATGCAGTATTATTATGAATGAGCAACGGCTAACAGTTTTGAGACAGTTAACTTGGTAGTTAATTAGGTGATGATAATCAGTGACTCATATACCACCAAAATATGTTTATAAGATCCAAAACCAGGATTTGCTAGTGATAAGTAACTTTTGTTTATTTCCTCAAAGAATGACTACAGGTATTCTTCACCTCATGGAATATTTTTCTATTCCTTGAGAAAATTTCACCTATTTTTATAGTTTGGAACAGTACAAAAATGGCGAACTTGTCGCTAATTTAGCAAATCCAAGATTGCAGAAGTTCTTACTGGCATAAAATGTTCCACTTTACTCAGTAACCTAATGCTCATGTTGTCGCTCACTAACCATTTAGAGGAGCTACGTAAATCATCATAATTCTAATGATGTACACTAGCTAGAAAGACGGTCTGAGATTACCATAACGTATTGTTTGTCATGAAGACGAAGTCTAGTTTTCCCTACAAGTTTTTGTTGCTAAAATATCGGTTACAAGATAATAAACAGTGTTTGGGTTTCGAACCTAGGACCTTCCGGTTACAAGGTAAGCCAGTGTAACATTCAGTCACTGGGGTCCCATTAATTCGCCCATCAACTCTAACTTCTACCGATTCGTGATTTTAGCGCGTTGACCAACCATGTTCAGATATATTCGAGTTACCTCTGCAGAGACCTAATTACTTTACGGATTTCTCGATAACGTAATAACTTCTTGCTAACCCTTGAAAATTAACTCATCTTAAATGCGATGGTTGTTTTCACCCCACCGTGGAAACTTAGATATCTTGTCTCTAACATATATGTGTTAGTTGTTTTAATGACCTTTAATCTCTTATTCTCACCCCCTCCTCCTACACCTAACATTGATTATTCTTATGAAGTAAAATGACCACATGATTGGTACAGTTTTGATGTGAGAAACTATGTATCTGTGTAGAGCCAATATGAGGAACTAATTAAAAAGAAATTTATTTATTCATTTTACTTTATTATAGCTTGACTCCACACAGTATTTTGGTGCAAGTATGGATTTTTCAACCTGTGATATCAGTAGTCCAAATTTAAGAGGCCGACCATTGATATGAGGTGCATGTCAGCGGCGAATCCAACTGCTGACCATGTGCCTAGTCAACGAGCTTTCTAACCACCATGTCACAGACACACATTTCTTTGCTCCATTTGTTCATGTTTCTAAATGTGCAAATGGGAATTTTTAAATTACTGAAATCGTCTAACATATTTTGCTAAATTCTTTTGCAATTAAATCTCTTGAAGAGAATGTAAGCGTGCCAATTGTGACAGTCTGATAACTGCTGTAGTTTATAAAAACCACAACATACTTCCTACGAGTCATTAATATGTTATGTAGACTTTTTGATTGAAATGTCACATTAGAATGGCCAAACTAGTCGCATAAGTATATGAACTGTACACTATGGTCAGTGTTCATATAACTGTATATATGCCACATGGACTTAAGCGGGCAACTTTTAGCGAGTGGGTAAGCATTTTCATTATCTCTGCATCTACTGTAGTTAAACAATTTCAGCAGTGTCACAAGTATGACCAATAGTTAAAGACAGGAAATATCGGTGATTGGATTTCCCTAACCGACTAACTAATATTCACTGGGAGTTTATATGAAAATCATTGTCTTGCAGCTAGCATCTGACACAAATAACCTGATCATTCCTATCTTAATCATGCGAAAGTATTGTATAAAATGTGTAAGAGTATCAACACAAAGTAATTGGTACTATTTATAAGTACAGAATGCAAAATCTTTACGCATACAGCAAAAAACAAGACAAGTAAGGTGTAGTATTACGACATCCCAAAATGAGGGTAACTTATCGAGTTTTCGCGGAAATACTAACTCATAATAACATTTTATGAGTTATTATTGACATTTTTTAATTGTTATTTTCATTTTATTTTTTATCGAAAATATGTTTCATAAGAAAAAGGCGCAAACAGAGAAGAAAAATTTCTTTTCAACGATTCATCTTCATGAGCTGCACAATCGTAATTATATTAAACAAAGAAATCTTTAGACTAATCAGATACAGGTAAACTTTGTTCTCGAAAAATGTATTACGCAATGTAGATGTAACCTAGAAGGGGTGACTAATTGTGAGTTAGAAAAGAGACAGAAGTTGACATGACATAATAATCGTGAGATAATGACTACTCAATAATCTCGTATAGAATGGACAGGAACTAGTGGAAAGGCGACAGGGTGTTCTTATATAAATTTATATGAAAAAAGCACTGTTATCAATAAACAGTAATAAAGTGGTAATAAAATATGAAACATGGGAATAATAATGATAATAAAATAATAGTAGTAATAACAATAACAACAATAATAATAGTGAACTTACATAATAAAAAAGAAAGAAGCAAAATTATAGTAAGAACTTTACTCTGGCGACGGTAGGGCGAGTGAATGTATGCATCACTTTTGAATGCAGAGCTCCGGTTTCAGATCTTGAATAACTAATGTTTCAGCTATATGCAGATGACGTATGCGATGTCCCTTTGAACGACATTGAGGGACTTTGTGTAGCGCTGTGAAGCATTCATATGGGAGTGCTCGATGTCCGGAGATGACAAGGTGTTCGGGGGTAGAGCTGCTGCTGTTCTTGTTTTCTCTTCTGGCTAACTAAGCTGTACAGTGTTCCAGATATGTTTGTGCACTTGATGTTGCGTACGACCGATATACTTTGCAAAACGTGAGCAAGTAAATTCATGAATACACATTTAAGTGGCGAAAAGCAGTATCTCATTGGATTAGACGTCCGCTGGAGAATGTGATACGTGAGGAGGCTATTGGAAATGTCTTCTTCAGAAATATAGAAAGGCGGTTTCTGAGAAATACCGCTGCGATGTCACTTTTGAATTCATGATTCATGAAGAGAGTTTGTTGCGTGCGTTATTTGACTAAACTGCCGTACACGTATATTCTAGTATTTCTTCGCTCTTATTAATGTGCGCAGACGTTGTGGCTACTCGACGCCCACAACGTAAATCAAAAGGCACTTGCGAAGAGGACGAATGTGTATTGTAGCAGTAGTCAAATTCGAAATTGTGTCAAAGTAATGTTCAACAGTAAATTGACAAATGTTTGCGAAGTACATATAAAATCGGTCTGTATACACATATAATACAAGTATACAAATTAGATTAAAAAGCATGTTTACAGTTGGTATAGGGGTACTACAATTTTTCTTAGGAACAGTTGCTATATCTGGCGATGGAGGATTCTCTTTCATGTTTTTGTCCATGAATCTTGGTGGATACCCGTTCTCTGGTAGGGTTTGACGTAATAAATTTAATTCTTTCTCTACCATGTCTTCCGGGCAGATTTTTCTAATCCTTTAACATAATCTTCGTACCAGGCTTCACTTTCGGATCAGGGGAAGTTGATAAACTGTCCCGTCCATGATGGCTTCCGATATTTCGATCATTAGATCATACAGTCATGTCTTCTGGTAAGTAGTACATCGAGGAATCGAAAAGCGTTGTTCGATTAACGTTCTACAGTGAAACTTATCGATAGGTGCGCTCCGTTGAAGGTTTTCTGCAGATAATATTCATCAGATATTTCGTCAAAAATTATTGACGTATCAACTACGAATCTCCTGTATAAGTGCAGATGATTTATCAAGCGATCGCGGATGTTGTTTCCGAGACTCACCATGAAGCAGTCGGCTAGGAGTGGACCGAGAGGAGATCCCATGGCTTCACCATCTTTCTGTACATAGAACTGTTCATTGAATTTGAACTGGATATTAAACGTACATCTGAGAAGCAGTTCCTACAAGTAGTTTATGGGAAGATGAACTTCTAGGTTGTTGGTTTTGATGTAGTTACAAATGAAGCATGTTGTTTCGGTCAGAGGGATGCTTGTGAATAGAGAGGCGACATCTAGTGAGAGCATTTGTCTTTCGAACACGTTGACATCCTTCACTGAGTCGATGGAGTCAAATGTATCGCTGAGGCTATATTTTGTCAAATGTCTTCTTACTGGTTCATGAATATCAGCTAGCCACTTCGCGATTTGATGATATGATGAGTTAACCATTTCTATGATAGATCGAAGTGGGACATTCTCCTTGTGCACTTTTGGTAGTCCATACAGCCTCGAAATAGTTGGGCTGCGTGGTTTTATTTGCTCATAAACCTCCGGTGTTATGACTGAATCTTCTTTCATTCTCTTCAGCAATTTTGTAAGCAGGTTTTCTATTCTTTCAGTTGTGTCTTTCTGGTTGGGGGATTCGAGGAATTTGGGGTTGTCTGATAGTATATTTGTCAATTTCTCATTATAGTCGGATCTATTCATCATCACAATCCCATTGTTTATGTTTATCAAAAAATGTACACAGTTGACATCTAAATGTTATTTTAGACCACAAATATTGATCGTTCTAAGAATTCTGTTCTAAACAAGCTAAAGATGTCTGGTATGAAAGTGAACACAACTTTTAGATTTCACATAATGACTTAATTATTTTGAAAAATCATCATATACTTTGCATATGTGAGCATATTTACTGAATGTGAAGTATTGCTTTATTTAAGACTTGTGGCACTGATCACGCGCCGGTTTTGTGATTAAAGTGTTGCTTTCCGACCTTATTTTAAGGCAGAGTTGCATCGTTTTATTGTCATTTGTTTTTATAAAAAGAATGTTTTTTTTACTGGTTATGCATATTTGTGAGTTGCGTACATTAGATTCAGCCTTGTGGGTAAAACTCAAGTGTTTAATGGGTATATGCAGCATTATCCATTAGGTTGGGCTGATATATAGCAAATATTTTCTTTCGTTTCACGATATTTTAGCTTGAAAATATTTATTCGGAAAAGTAATTAAGTTCTTATTGGCTTAATTGGGATTCAGGTGATTGGAGAAAATCGGTAGAAAGTCTTAGACCTAGGTTTCGCGCTAGTTAGCACTCATTAGTCAGCAAGGCGAATCTGCAACCTGGCAGGAACGGAAGAGATATGAGTTCCGTCAAGGTTGCAGATACGCCTTGCTGACTAGTGAGTGCCAACTGGCACAAAGCCTAGGTCAAGCAAGGCTTCCTACTGATTGCTTTCGACCATATTATACCAACTATTCAAAGCACACCGTCATGGCGAGCTACCTAGAATGGTGGCCACATTGCAAGTGTGAGTGATAGAATTCAGTCCGCACCGAACAAAGGAATAAACACATCACACTAATTACCAGTTTCCAATCAAAGTAAACTGGAATTTACCGTTAGTTTACCTACCCCGAATCGATCAGTCTAATTTGAGCAAACGCCTCAACATCACTATGACTTCTAACTTAGACTAAAATATATATCGGTGACCAACAGCGAGGTTTGAAAAGCGCGTGTTATATCATTTAGAGCTGTTCATTTGATTTTTTTGTATTTCAATGGCTGACAGCATTCACAGTGTTTTCTGACTAAATACTGTTATGCAATTAATAGTGTTCACTGAGCTAGTTGGTTTAGTTGCGGAGCTTTCGTCGTCTTTCTGGACGATATATTATATATACTATCTGTGAAGCTTTATCATCCATGTGATTTGCCTCAGAATGGAAGAGAACCATTTTTTAATTCCTAGAAGTGCTACTCACTAGAAAACCGGATATTCCATCTAGGGATCACTATACGGAAAACCAACATGAACTCGAATTGTATTAATATTCAGAGCTATGTTTTGTCGGTCAGAATATAAATGCTACTTTTTGGTTTTCTCAAGGTTTTCAAAGATTCGTTAGGACGTCCTCCTCATGAAGATGAATAGAAATTTCTATGTGAAATCTTGTAATAAAGTTGATATCCGCATAGTTTTACTGACTGCAGAATGGGAGAAAATCTGTCACCATTGAAGGTTCAAACCTTACCTTAAGAAACTCTTTTCATAAACTTGGGGTATGAGGGTCAGAGTAAGGTTCAAGTCCCCGTCAAGTCTTTGCAAAAGGCGTTTCATGAAGCTACTTTAAGAAGCACACTCTCCATCTGATCAAGATTTTACTGACACATTAGTGACAGGATGCGTCTCGTAGTCACCTCGATATATACTTACTTGTTCCTTGGAGCAAAGAACGTCGTCAGTACAACACGTAAAACATATTTCAGAACGTTTTCCTGTGTGACAAGTCAGAGGGGAGAAGAAGTCTACTACGAGTTATGCGTATAGGGTGCCCTGGCATGAATGCATCACAATGATCTACAGTGTCTATCGATTACTAAGCAAGGGCAAATTTTAATTGTTCAACTGTACTTATTGTGTTTTAGCCATACTATATCACAAAACCCAGTAACTTACGCTCATTTCCTTCTTGTAACGTTCTCATGTGATTTTTCCACTTCTATTTATTTCAAAATATTCTGCTTTCTTTAGCTAGTCAGTATGATATGTTTGGCTGTACAGATTTAACTCCATTTGCTGAATGTTTTTATTTTGTTCATTTATGAGTTTTTAAGAGTCCCAATAAACAGAAAAGAATACTCGTTGAGAATGGAACTATTGTTATTTCGTGACACTTGATCAGTTTCACAGAGACTGATGTTCACTAGTACCGATGTCACAGTAGCTGACTTAATCAATGACAAAATGCAAAATAAAGAGACTGAATTACTCAGAACTCTTCTCCAAAGCGTGTTATACTTGACAAGTTGAAAGTTAGGACTGTATTGATCGAAAGGTCTAGAGTGTTTTCTGGATAGTAACAGGTGAAACACGGGGTTTGAGGTTGTGTGACAAGCAACTCAAAGGCAGCAGAATAGTGGTATATCAGCCTGTTTGGATTCACACCAGCTGAAACAAGATTAAATACACACTACGTATCTGGAGGCAAAATGGTAGCCATTTCAGCTTACATTTAGTTATTTCGATATCAATCTATGTATGTTGGGACTTGAAGCATTTTTATGCAGATAAAGTGCACTGTTAACTTAAACAAAATGCACAGCTTCATCAAAAATAATTTAATAAAGTGGTGACCATACATCTCAAAGGATCTTTGCGACAAGCTCCACAAATTAAAATAAATGAACTGCATGTTATGGGTGTCCGAACAGACGACATACTTCAATAATAATAAGAATAACAATAATAATAATAGCCTTTATTGCAAAACAGTACCGGTGTTACCGTGTGAAATTTTTAGCATTTTCGGTACTCTATTGCACCTAATTTTTTGAAATAATGATAATAAAAACAATTATCAAGATAATATTACAGGATTGTTATTAACAGTTCTTATTTAGTATAAGTAGTGACAGTAAAATCAAAAACAAAAAAGTTGTAAAATGATAATAATATTTGTAGTTGGGATTATCAGTCAATTATATCAAGCAACATTGAAAACAACTTTAGGAATAATATTACGCGATTGCTAATGACGTTTCTTATATGATATTTGTAGCGACAGCGAAGTCATTTATACAACGAAAAAATGTAAACAATAGTAAGGTTAGTAGCTAAGATTGTGAGTTAATTGAAGTAGTGTCGCCATGGATTACAAATAAGCGATAATAAAAGGGCCAGTTTTCAGCTAACAATATGGTAATTCATATGTTTCACGCTTTACATTGTCTCTGTCACAAAGAACACGAGTCAAATATGGTATCGTTGTGGTCCTCTACTTGATAGTACGAGCATATAACCCTTTTTTTTTACTCCCTTTTTGTTCTACCAGACGAGATACAGTGGGAGAGTTGAGAATAGACGAGGAGTTGAGGGCTAGCCAATACAGATTTAGACCATTTCTCGCATGACTTTTGATGTCTATCAGCAGTAATGTAGTAGCAAGCTGATCGACTGAGTTGCGCAGTGCTTGCCCTACTGACAACCTTCAATACCCTTCTCAAAATGACATCGTCCTTTTTCAGAAGACCAGGAGAGACTAAGATGGAATAGTACAGTACAATACGTAAGATACACGAGTTAACAAGTTGTGAAAGCAGAGGTTGAGTGATTCCATATGGTTTCAGATTCTTAGAGTAGTAACTTGTACGGAACATTTTATTTTTATTTATTTTTATTTTTGATTACAGCTTGATTCCACACCGTATTTTTGGGACAATTGTGGAATTTCCTGTGTGGATATCGGTAGCCCAAAATTGGAAGGCCAACCATAGATATCAGGTGTGCGTCGGTGTGGGCTCGAACCCCGGACCATGTGCATGGTCGGCTAGGCTCCTAACCACTGTGCCACCAACGCACAGGTTGATGACCAAAGTTCAAAGGATAAAACTACAACAAGGTATTTTGTGTTAGACGTAGTTTCTACCAGAGTCACCTCTATGCTAAAAGCACCGTGCGTATTAACCAGTCGTTGTGGATCGCGTTTACGTTGAAGTAGGAAGTCAGTAGTCTGGAATTGTGAGGGATTTAACGTAAGACCGCTTAGCTTAGACCATTGACTGATGTCTGACAGAGAGCGATCAATCAAATCCCTATTAACCAATACTAGAAAGCAACTAAATTTACCACAGTCACATTGGGACTTAACAGAAGGTGAGATGGTCAGTTCATCAGAGTATTTGACGAAGCTGATTTCATCAGAAAGAGGCGGGTCATATAAGAAGAAGGAAAAAGGAGAGAGAAGTACACTCTGAGGAATGCAAGCCTCAGTAAGCAAAGCAGAAGAAAATTCACCCTTATATACGGTATACTGTATTCTGTTTGAGAAATAAGAATGCAACCAGTTAACAACTCAGGTCTCGTTTGTGTAGGGAAAGCTCATTCAAACAACTCATCTAGGTACTGAGTCAAAAGCAGATGTGTAATGGAGGAAGGTACAACGTAATATTTGACCCCTTTGTCTAAGGGGAGACAATACTATGATGTAACACAGGGATGGCATCTAAAGCACATCTGCATTGCATATGCGAAACCTGTTTTGGATCATCAAAACTTCTTAGAAAAGGTACAATGTTGAGTAAAAGTAATTTCTCCATTAATTTCAAAAAAGGAGAGGTGATTGCGATAGGCCTAAATAAATGTAACATTGTCACTAGAACCTGATTTGGGTACAGGGAAGATTTTAATGTCTTTACATGCAGCAGGTACAACATTACTTGAGAAGGAAGTATTGAATACGTTTATAAGTGGGCAACATAAAGCATCAGCTAATCTTTTGAGGACAATAGCAGGTAAACCATCAGAACCTTGGAAGGTTTAAGAGATTACAAACGCTTAAGATCATCAAAAGTGTTGAGACCATGAAAGTCACTGATGTTTTTATTTCTTTATTGGGGACAGAAGCATCTTTAGGATAGCGTATGAAGGATTTGTTGAGAGTATTTACATCAGAAGAGGGGTGTTAATGTATTGCTTACCAGAACCTGTAATTTCATTGTAATGTTTCCATATATTTCACGTAGTTTTACAAGACAAGAGTCTTTGCTTAAAAATTGTGTTCAGCCTTGAGATTTCTGATTAAATTAGGATGTTCATCCCTGTTAGGCCAGATTTGTCGTTAGACTTGTATAGCCACTCTTTTTCTCTTCGTAGCCTTTTAAGATGAGGAGAAGAAAAACAGTCAGGCTTTTTGAATAACGTCTGCGTAGGGCAGCATACGTCGAGGCAGAATTTAAGATAATCCGTAATATTTGTGATTATATCATTCAGTGTGTGAGCAGTAAATAGTTCACAGTTGGTATCACTTAACATGTCCCTAAGTTTATGTATATTATCCTGTAAGTAGCATCTCTGTTGGGTTCTTTTGGAAAGGTGTGAGAAGAAACTTGAGCGTAACTTGCTGTGTATTTTGGGCAACACTCGAATAATACAATGATCTGAGTTCATTCCGGGAGCATGTTTGTGTGCCTCATCTACTCCAGCATTATTTGTGAACAATAAATCCAGTGTTTTGTAAAGTCGAATGGCAAAGTTGACAACATTTACATAGCCAAGTGATTCAAGGAAGGAACAGTAGGAAGAATTGAAGTCACCAGTGGCTATTGACAGAGATTTCTCAAGATGGGAAGCAGCAAATTTAGTGAATTTATCAGCAACGTCAGACAGATCCGAGACAGCACAGTCACGTGTAACGTAAGTGTTTGAGATGAAAGCGTATTTATACTTTAACAAGTGTTTAAGATGATATTTGACAGTAATACTCAAGAATGTAAAACATACATTTTTTGAAATCGACCATTGGGAATGAATAAAAGTAGAAACTCCTCCCCCACATTACTTTTTGGAACAAAGTCTGTCTTGTCTAAAATATTTAGTGAGATCGAATTGATATCACAAGGCTCATGGAGCCATGTTGCTTGTAGTCTGATTATAGATGTGTTGCGAAAAGTATCAGGTGATAAGAGAGATTGCAGATGCAAAATCTTATTGAAAAGAGAACGGAAGTTTGAAGTAACGATAACAGGGACATGATATGCCGTTCATTTATTTTAATTTGTGGAGCTTGTCGCAAAGATCCTTTGAGATGTATGGTCACCACTTTATTAAATTATTTTTGATGAAGCTGTGCATTTTGTTTAAGTTAACAGTGCACTTTATCTGCATAAAAATGCTTCAAGTCCCAACATACATAGATTGATATCGAAATAACTAAATGTAAGCTGAAATGGCTACCATTTTGCCTCCAGATACGTAGTGTGTATTTAATCTTGTTTCAGCTGGTGTGAATCCAAACAGGCTGATATACCACTATTCTGCTGCCTTTGAGTTGCTTGTCACACAACCTCAAACCCCGTGTTTCACCTGTTACTATCCAGAAAACACTCTAGACCTTTCGATCAATACAGTCCTAACTTTCAACTTGTCAAGTATAACACGCTTTGGAGAAGAGTTCTGAGTAATTCAGTCTCTTTATTTTGCATTTTGTCATTGATTAAGTCAGCTACTGTGACATCGGTACTAGTGAACATCAGTCTCTGTGAAACTGATCAAGTGTCACGAAATAACAATAGTTCCATTCTCAACGAGTATTCTTTTCTGTTTATTGGGACTCTTAAAAACTCATAAATGAACAAAATAAAAACATTCAGCAAATGGAGTTAAATCTGTACAGCCAAACATATCATACTGACTAGCTAAAGAAAGCAGAATATTTTGAAATAAATAGAAGTGGAAAAATCACATGAGAACGTTACAAGAAGGAAATGAGCGTAAGTTACTGGGTTTTGTGATATAGTATGGCTAAAACACAATAAGTACAGTTGAACAATTAAAATTTGCCCTTGCTTAGTAATCGATAGACACTGTAGATCATTGTGATGCATTCATGCCAGGGCACCCTATACGCATAACTCGTAGTAGACTTCTTCTCCCCTCTGACTTGTCACACAGGAAAACGTTCTGAAATATGTTTTACGTGTTGTACTGACGACGTTCTTTGCTCCAAGGAACAAGTAAGTATATATCGAGGTGACTACGAGACGCATCCTGTCACTAATGTGTCAGTAAAATCTTGATCAGATGGAGAGTGTGCTTCTTAAAGTAGCTTCATGAAACGCCTTTTGCAAAGACTTGACGGGGACTTGAACCTTACTCTGACCCTCATACCCCAAGTTTATGAAAAGAGTTTCTTAAGGTAAGGTTTGAACCTTCAATGGTGACAGATTTTCTCCCATTCTGCAGTCAGTAAAACTATGCGGATATCAACTTTATTACAAGATTTCACATAGAAATTTCTATTCATCTTCATGAGGAGGACGTCCTAACGAATCTTTGAAAACCTTGAGAAAACCAAAAAGTAGCATTTATATTCTGACCGACAAAACATAGCTCTGAATATTAATACAATTCGAGTTCATGTTGGTTTTCCGTATAGTGATCCCTAGATGGAATTATCCGGTTTTCTAGTGAGTAGCACTTCTAGGAATTAAAAAATGGTTCTCTTCCATTCTGAGGCAAATCACATGGATGATAAAGCTTCACAGATAGTATATATAATATATCGTCCAGAAAGACGACGAAAGCTCCGCAACTAAACCAACTAGCTCAGTGAACACTATTAATTGCATAACAGTATTTAGTCAGAAAACACTGTGAATGCTGTCAGCCATTGAAATACAAAAAAATCAAATGAACAGCTCTAAATGATATAACACGCGCTTTTCAAACCTCGCTGTTGGTCACCGATATATATTTTAGTCTAAGTTAGAAGTCATAGTGATGTTGAGGCGTTTGCTCAAATTAGACTGATCGATTCGGGGTAGGTAAACTAACGGTAAATTCCAGTTTACTTTGATTGGAAACTGGTAATTAGTGTGATGTGTTTATTCCTTTGTTCGGTGCGGACTGAATTCTATCACTCACACTTGCAATGTGGCCACCATTCTAGGTAGCTCGCCATGACGGTGTGCTTTGAATAGTTGGTATAATATGGTCGAAAGCAATCAGTAGGAAGCCTTGCTTGACCTAGGCTTTGTGCCAGTTGGCACTCACTAGTCAGCAAGGCGTATCTGCAACCTTGACGGAACTCATATCTCTTCCGTTCCTGCCAGGTTGCAGATTCGCCTTGCTGACTAATGAGTGCTAACTAGCGCGAAACCTAGGTCTAAGACTTTCTACCGATTTTCTCCAATCACCTAAATCCCAATTAAGCCAATAAGAACTTAATTACTTTTCCGAATAAATATTTTCAAGCTAAAATATCGTGAAACGAAAGAAAATATTTGCTATATATCAGCCCAACCTAATGGATAATGCTGCATATACCCATTAAACACTTGAGTTTTACCCACAAGGCTGAATCTAATGTACGCAACTCACAAATATGCATAACCAGTAAAAAAAACATTCTTTTTATAAAAACAAATGACAATAAAACGATGCAACTCTGCCTTAAAATAAGGTCGGAAAGCAACACTTTAATCACAAAACCGGCGCGTGATCAGTGCCACAAGTCTTAAATAAAGCAATACTTCACATTCAGTAAATATGCTCACATATGCAAAGTATATGATGATTTTTCAAAATAATTAAGTCATTATGTGAAATCTAAAAGTTGTGTTCACTTTCATACCAGACATCTTTAGCTTGTTTAGAACAGAATTCTTAGAACGATCAATATTTGTGGTCTAAAATAACATTTAGATGTCAACTGTGTACATTTTTTGATAAACATAAACAATGGGATTGTGATGATGAATAGATCCGACTATAATGAGAAATTGACAAATATACTATCAGACAACCCCAAATTCCTCGAATCCCCCAACCAGAAAGACACAACTGAAAGAATAGAAAACCTGCTTACAAAATTGCTGAAGAGAATGAAAGAAGATTCAGTCATAACACCGGAGGTTTATGAGCAAATAAAACCACGCAGCCCAACTATTTCGAGGCTGTATGGACTACCAAAAGTGCACAAGGAGAATGTCCCACTTCGATCTATCATAGAAATGGTTAACTCATCATATCATCAAATCGCGAAGTGGCTAGCTGATATTCATGAACCAGTAAGAAGACATTTGACAAAATATAGCCTCAGCGATACATTTGACTCCATCGACTCAGTGAAGGATGTCAACGTGTTCGAAAGACAAATGCTCTCACTAGATGTCGCCTCTCTATTCACAAGCATCCCTCTGACCGAAACAACATGCTTCATTTGTAACTACATCAAAACCAACAACCTAGAAGTTCATCTTCCCATAAACTACTTGTAGGAACTGCTTCTCAGATGTACGTTTAATATCCAGTTCAAATTCAATGAACAGTTCTATGTACAGAAAGATGGTGAAGCCATGGGATCTCCTCTCGGTCCACTCCTAGCCGACTGCTTCATGGTGAGTCTCGGAAACAACATCCGCGATCGCTTGATAAATCATCTGCACTTATACAGGAGATTCGTAGTTGATACGTCAATAATTTTTGACGAAATATCTGATGAATATTATCTGCAGAAAACCTTCAACGGAGCGCACCTATCGATAAGTTTCACTGTAGAACGTTAATCGAACAACGCTTTTCGATTCCTCGATGTACTACTTACCAGAAGACATGACTGTATGATCTAATGATCGAAATATCGGAAGCCATCATGGACGGGACAGTTTATCAACTTCCCCTGATCCGAAAGTGAAGCCTGGTACGAAGATTATGTTAAAGGATTAGAAAAATCTGCCCGGAAGACATGGTAGAGAAAGAATTAAATTTATTACGTCAAACCCTACCAGAGAACGGGTATCCACCAAGATTCATGGACAAAAACATGAAAGAGAATCCTCCATCGCCAGATATAGCAACTGTTCCTAAGAAAAATTGTAGTACCCCTATACCAACTGTAAACATGCTTTTTAATCTAATTTGTATACTTGTATTATATGTGTATACAGACCGATTTTATATGTACTTCGCAAACATTTGTCAATTTACTGTTGAACATTACTTTGACACAATTTCGAATTTGACTACTGCTACAATACACATTCGTCCTCTTCGCAAGTGCCTTTTGATTTACGTTGTGGGCGTCGAGTAGCCACAACGTCTGCGCACATTAATAAGAGCGAAGAAATACTAGAATATACGTGTACGGCAGTTTAGTCAAATAACGCACGCAACAAACTCTCTTCATGAATCATGAATTCAAAAGTGACATCGCAGCGGTATTTCTCAGAAACCGCCTTTCTATATTTCTGAAGAAAACATTTCCAATAGCCTCCTCACGTATCACATTCTCCATCGGACGTCTAATCCAATAAGATACTGCTTTTCGCCACTTAAATGTGTATTTAGGAATTTACTTGCTCACTTCTTTTCATGAAGTGAGATAAATCGGAAAAATTCGGATTTCTGCTAACTAAGTGAAATTGTGGCCTGTGGGAAGCGCAACAATTTTTTTTGAATTATTTATCAAAGTATTTTTTATTTATGTAACTGTTATATAAAGATTATTCGGTAATGCAGCTCAGATGTGTAGACCTTGAAGAAGTATTCATGCCAAATCTCATCTCTTTCAGGGAACGTTTCACTTGCACTTGCTTCCTTGGCTTAAACTTCCCTCTTATCGGTTGGTAAACTTTGTCTCCCTCCATGTGTCCATGTGTTCGCTGGAATACTAGGCTTCTAAAAATTCTCTAGCGTTCTTGTTGTTTCCCTTGTATAATATTTGAATGCTGCCCCAGTTGAATTGATGTCCGTGGTTGTCTCTATGTAGTAATGTCTTTTGGCGGCTAATTCATGTTCATGGATATGAAGACGAAGAGGACGTCCATTTTGGCCAATGTTGTGTTTTCCGCAGTTGTTACAATTCATTTTGTAGACGATGATGGTTTGATTTTCGTTCGCTGCTAAGTGAAATGATTTCGTCGGTTGGTGTGTGAAGTAAATTCCTAAAGATTCGAAGAGTCTTGCAGTGATTTCTGAGATGCCCTTTATATATGGTAGTATGATTTTTTTGTGGCTTCCTTGGGGGTCGGTGATTTGATATGTTGGCTTGGAGGCGTATATCTTTTGACGAAATTCCGTGGATATTCATTCTTTTGAAGTACGTCGATGAGATATTTTTCTTCAATTTTCCTTAAGGTGGGAGTGCTGCAATGAGTCCTGGCCGTCTTGAATAGTATTTGTAAACAATTCAACTTATGTGTTGTTGAATTGTTGTTGATGTATATAAGTATTTGTTGTGTGTGGGTTGATTTTCTGTAAACCTGAGTTTCTTATTCCCCTGTGGCTGTTCCCTTGACTAAGACGTCTTAAAATAGGACTTTGTTCTCGGGTTCCTCTTTGTATATTTTTTGACAATAGTTTGTTAATCAATTACCTGTAAGATTAAACGAATCGTCTACTTGCCTCACTTTTCGTAAAACAATGGTTATCCTATCGGATAGCGTCCGATCATTTGAGAAAAATATTATTAAGTAGCAGGAGAGGACAAAATATGTGAAACTGACGGATTAAAAACGATTGTTCGAATCGGACACACCATAAAATCGGCACATTGATTCAGAAAAAGTGGAAAAATCAAACCAGCTGTAGCACCTGTGGGAGAATTTTGACTTGAAATTATAATTTGAGATTTCATTTAGGCATTTTTTAAGTATACACAGAGTAGACACGAACTTCCGTGAGACTGAACACGTTATCTGGTTAGTTCAAGATTGTTAGGAAAAGGTTAAAGTTAAGTTTTGTCTGGGAAATTTTAGGGCTTTATTGGTCTAATTAGAAGTATATGAGGATTGACTAAGGATAGATGAGGATTAAGCTAAGTGAAGTTAAGGGTTATTTTTGAGGCAGAAGGCTATATTTACATATCAGCGGTGTGGCACTCTGCAAAGTCATTCGTGTATTCACACCCATTAGGAGCCTATAGTTAAACTCTGCGATTTCGTCTTTTGTATTATGGGGCTTATATTACGGTAACAGCGGCGAAAAGAGTTAATAAGCCTTGTTTGTTTTATTATTAAGAAGGATAACTAACCTTGAAGAATTGACCTGTGGTAGACCTTCTAAGTTCGTTTGACCTTGAAGTACTTTTTGAGTATACTCTAGATTACGGGTAAAACACTCAGAAATGTTTTGTTCCTGTGACGCTTATTTAAGTTGCTTCTGAGACAGTCGCCCAGAAATATATGTTATAAATCTGGTAATTTAAAATTATTGTATGATATAGGCTGTTATATGTTAATATCCACTGGTGATATATATTTTCAACACTGTGTTTTCGTTATCCTATGTACAGAGGATTGCATATTTCTAACTGCGTGATCTTAGCCATAATTTCTAGTTGCATAAAAGGTAGTTGCTCTTCTATATGTAGCTACTGTGCACAACCATAAATCTTCGTAATTGTATTTTCCTAACTCCGAAAAATCTGCACAGCCGGTTTGGATTTGGTGTCACTTCTTTTCATGAAGTGAGATAAATCGGAAAAATTCGGATTTCTGCTAACTAAGTGAAATTTTGGCCTGTGGGAAGCGTAACAATTTTTTTTGAATTATTTATCAAAGTATTTTTTATTTATGTAACTGTTATATAAAGATTATTCGGTAATGCAGCTCAGATGTGTAGACCTTGAAGAAGTATTCATGCCAAATCTCATCTCTTTCAGGGAACGTTTCACTTGCACTTGCTGCATTTAACTATCATTTATTGTGTTTGACCCTCCTGGTTCCCTTACAGGAGTAGCAGTTGGTTGACTGAATAATCATTTCGTTAATGCAAGTAACTTAAAACTGCCTGTTGTAGGTTTTTGGTGAATGTGATAGAAATGGCGGTTTCTGGCGAGGCGAAACTTCTTGTGAATTTCACTATTTTGGCATTCTCCGTGTTCGTTTCTGTATATATGTCTTATTTCATCAGTGACCAGTTTATCTACTACCGGTAATGCATCTATTCTGTTTTTTTTATGAATAAGCAATTTTTCTGTTCCATTTTTTGTTGTTATGAAGCAGTGGTAAAATTTAATTTGGCTGTTAAATCTAAGACTGGGCAAATTATTTTATGTCTGTATTTGATATTTCCATGATTTCATCTCAATTGTAGTACCAGTTTCCAAGAAGTTACTTCCATGGCGTCATAAAAGAGATACATTGGAAAAGTGTGCAAACTATTCGTTTGTTGCTTTCTGACCTTAAGCGTATTGCGTTTTTCTATCCAGTGTTCATGTACGGAGTAACTTATGCTAACAGTGCAGCATGCGGTTCTGCTGTCATCACCCAACAAATAACTTTCTTTCATTTACAAACAATGTGCTAATTGTTTATTCACTGGAGCTCTCAGATGTAACTCACCAAGGCATTTATTCAACTTTCGCCAAAAATGATAAGACTGGAGTAGAAGGAAACGTACATCCACAGTTGGAGCCAGTTAATTTTTTCCATTAGTGCTTGAAATACTTAATCGTGATATTGTGACTTAGGTATATTTTTACAACCTAACTTAGTATAATTCTTCTGTACACTACTACTGATCATTTAGAGTGCAAGCTAATACTTGAATAAGTTGTAAAACTTTACACCAACTAACTTTCAACCGGATAATACTTGAAAAAAACCCTCTTCAGTTCTTTTTCCGAAATAATGCAAATACATCCAGATAAAAATTACCTATCTGTTAATTTTATTGTTATTTGATCCTTTCCCACTAACGGATAGGTAGTTGCATACACGTGACCTCCTTAATAAATTCTGATAAAAAGAGAAAAACTAAATTTGCATTATTAAACGATATCATTCTATTTCACAGGTTCTCATTAGTTACAAGCGTTGGTGGCATAGCGGTTAGGACGCTCGGTGACCATGCACATGGTCCGGGGTTTGATCTCCGACCGACTCACTCCTTTACCTCGCTAAGCTAGTAAGAGAACTGGCAAACAGGGAAGGTTGGGCATGAGGCTAGCAACCCCATCCTGTAAAAGTAAACACTGTTACAGAAACTTCAAGCCTCCAGCTCGAAGCCCTATGAGCCACTGGGGAACGTGAAGAAAAAAGAACACTGTGGTGGGGATGTAACTAGTGTATAAAACCATGTAAAATATTGCACAGCATTTTGGTAGTCCTAAAACACGTAACATTAAATTTAAGCCAAACTACAGCTAACTTTGTAATTACCATATGTAAGCAACCGAATAAAGTGTCCCGTGACCTAAAACCTCTGATCATTTTACATCCACTTGCGACAACTTAGTCTCACTAGTCGGTGCAGACCAGTCACATTGCATCATTTTACATATAGCAGTAGGGAACTGTATGCCAATCATCATTAAGTATTTGCAAACATCCCTGTCTAAAAGCTATATATTGGCTGCACACTTCAAGTAGTAAGTGTCATATCAGAAAGTCGATTTTTGAAATAGTGAGGTCAAACAGTTTTATTTATTAGTTCGTTCACAACAATTGTAAACGAAAACACAGACGCGGGGCTTTTCAGGCAATGACTTCATAGAATTCTACATGGGCGTATTAATTTGAGTAGAATGTCTTGACGGGTGTAACAGACATTTTTAGCATATTCCTTCATAACAAACGCTACCATAACACCTCTGCTGACAGAGTCAGGTGCCTAAAGTAAGGACGTCCGTATCCCCAAAGTTGACTACTTGAAATAATGGAGAAATAACAGCTAGAATGTTAATACCGTTTGAAATAGATATAGCACACAAGCCAGCACAATCACTTCATTCGATGTTGTGCAAACTAAACGATCTAACAGAAAAGAAGATAAAATTAATACCATTTACAGAATAAACTGTGTGAACTGCAATGAACATTACATTGGTCCAAGTGGATGGCCCTTCGAATTCAAATGCAAGAACACAAATTGGTTGTAAAAGGGCATGATATATATTCTTTCATATCAATGCATGTAGGTAATTATGGACACCAGTTTGATTGGGATAATGTAGGAATTTTAAACAGAAGAAACACCAAAAGTGCTAGGGAATTTCTAGAAGCCCGTGCTCAAGTAAATCGGCGATTAACAAACATTAATATAGAGCAAATCACCAGTTGATACAAAGTAAGTCGCTTGACAAGAAAACTCGAATTCCAAGTCAATATAAAAATGATCAATAGAGACATAAATTAAAAACGAGTCATGACAGTGGTTGCCAGGAGATACAATTACATCATTCAAGAAGAATTCAAATAAATTCGTTCTATGACAAAACTTGTGCTGTCTAGAAGGACGACGAAAGCTTCGCAACTAATTCAGCTGAATAGTTGACCAATGCATTATCTCCCAATCTGAATTTGTCTTGATTTTATAGAGATTGCTTTCGTCGAACTCCATACAGTCCTCGAATAGCATTGGCTTTTGGACACCATAATGGTCATACTGACTTGCTGTGGTTATCACACCAAAATATGTTGCCTCTTTTGGAACTACTAAGATTCTATATCTGTTTGATGGAGCTGTTTCGAATTTTTGAACACCAAACAGTACCTTACCTAATCTAGTCGCTAATTCACCAGTACTATTTCTTCTAAATATCACTCAATTTGATCGGTCGGGTTCTCCTACTTAATTTCAATTTCAGTTAGAGTTTGCTTAAGTCCTTGACTTTCAGCTGGTGGGTTTCGGGTTGGAATTCCCTACAGACTACTTTGATTCGGAAGGTTGGTGAATTTTTATGCTGTAAGAAATCAAGCGTAGCTCATAACATGGTGCACAAACGTGTACTGAACGACTGAGTGCAAATAATGTTTCCAAATCTCTAACTGTTTAGATGTGGTCATTTATTTTTTTGTGTTTGTACACTAATTTACTTCGTTTTTTAGTTGTCTGTCTGAGGAAGGGATCGATTATTGGTCAATGAATACAAACGATTCGTGAGTTGGAATAAATATACAGTAGTCTATTTATATTAACTTTGATAAAGATTTAGTTGACTTATTTCACACGACTCCATGCTACAAGGGATTGTGAATAAAACTTTGGATAAGAATATATTACAGCCCTTGCTCGATACTAACACTTTAGACCAATCCCTGACCTTCATAATAACGTGTAACGGTACAATACGTCCGTGTTTGTTTTCTTTCTCTGAAGAGCTAGCAAGTAGTATCAACAGCTGTTTGCGTGAGCACTTTAAATTATTAAACTGACGTATAAATGAACATAATGGTAAGGTAGTTTAAGTCGCAGCACCTTACAGTTACACAGTTTAGGGAAAAAAGGCGATCGAGGAGTTGACAAACAGAATCAGATAACATACAAGAAAATGAGTGTTAAAACATCGTATAGTGATAAAGTTGTTGAATGATAAACAGCGTGTTTCTTAACAAAAATACTTTCAAGTTGCATCAACTTCCCTCTTTCAAGCTTAACTTAAACAGCTGGGTATTGTTAAGTATTTACTCATATCTACATCGTTTTCGCCTTGGATTGCATAACTTATCAGTTACATCTTCCTTCTGAGTAAAATGTATTAATACAGAGCGTCTACTATCGCTTTATTTGCGGTCAGATATATTGTGGTGAAATGCTTTGATGCACACTGGTTATCACTTTGCAATTGATAGTCTACTGTGGGAGGCAAACATTTCTCCGCTATGCTTTCGATATTATTCAATAATGAAAAAATACAATTTTGGTAACTTAATAAACCCAATAATAATAAACACAGGAGTCAGACAAGGGTGCTTATTATCACCAATGATATTCCTAATTGTGGTGGACTGGATTATGCGTCAGACAGTGGGGAACGAGAAGACAGGGATATCTTGGACCGATGTGAAGAACCTAGAAGACCTGGATTTCGCGCATGGATGATATATGTTTGATGTCACACACAATCGAAGACTTACAAATGAAAACCGACAAACTGGTCGAAGAAGCAGCCAGCGGAGACAGGACTCCAGGTAAACATAGACAAGACGGAGGTTATGAAAATAACCAACCAACAACAACAACAGCAGCAGCAACATCCAGCGTCAATCACCATCAACGGGAGGGATTTGAAAGAGGTTACTTCATTCACTTATCTACGGAGGGAGCATTGTCTCAACTACAGGCATTCGGAACGAACGAGGATGTCAAATCGAGCGAGAAACACATTCATCAACCTGACTGAAACCAATCTGGAAATCTTTGTCACTCAGCCAGTATCAACAACAAAATCCAGTCGGATTTTCAAAACAAACATCAAGTTAGTCAGTCAGTTCTTCTATATGGATCGGATCAGAAACTTAGCGGGTGGGTCACAAAGAATATTTCCACCAACAGCCTGTTGCAGACCTTCATCAACAACTAACTGTCTTCGCTGGCTCTATACTGAAGATCGGATGGCCGGGCCGGAAAGAATCACCAACTAGGGGAAACTATGCGAACAAACAAAATAAGAACCAATCGCCAACCAACAAATATGCAGGAGGACGTGGAGATGGATCGGACACTCGCTGAGGCTGGAGGCCACTCGGTGACACCACGCGCGCCTGAGGCCATTCCCCGAATGGAACCCGAAAGGTAAGCACGTGGCGAGTGGTACGTTAGTTCAATGGTGACATAAAGGAGATCGTGTGAAGATGAGTTGAAACAGTATTGACTAACATGGATGAAGGTGAAAAATACAGTGGAAGACAGAAGCAAGTGGAGACGTGCAGTTGAAGTCCGTATTTATATATATTTCACATACATCATCATAGCTTATTCAAGTAAACAAACGCAGGCTTCTGATTGGTTGTTTCTGGTAACCATCGAAAAGTCGAGCCATCTATCTGCGAATCGTATTTGCCCACGTTAAGTTTGCTGTAATTGGTTGTTGAGTCAACCTTGCTCATATTTTTTCACGGCCAATATTAGTGACCTAGACATTGACGTGGATTAATGTCTACCAATTGGCTAGCAGCCTGCTCTCACCACACCACTACGACTACTAGTGTGTCTATCAAAAGCATCACCTACGTAGGTCCAAGCTTGTCACTCACTAAAGTGAAGGCTTTCCTTGTTCCAACTTTCCAACCGATTGTTGATAGGTGCACGCAACTTAATTGCCTGTCCCATGGTCTACCGTGCATAACCAGCAATGTTATGCACCACATCATAACCTCAGGACAGCCCGTGACATCTAGACCACGATGACTTGCTCCTCACGAACTGAGAATCGCTAGAAATGAGTTCGACTATATGCTCATAGGCATCCCCACTGCATTTGGTACCGATATGGTAGCAACGATTGGTGACCCACTCGTGATTCTTGGCAGGTGAACGCCAAAACAACCCCTGATTGCTATCCATTGCCTCACATACAAGACTTGATGGCAACATTCTCTGGCGCAGCTATATTCTCCAAAACTGACTTGGTTAAAGCGTATAACCAAATCCTGATGGCACCAGAAGACATTCCGCCTTTCGGACTTTTTGAATTTCTACGTATTTCATTCGGTCTCCAGATTGCAGCACAAACATTCCAACGCTTCACTGACGGAGTATTTCGCTGTCTCGATTTTGTATACGCATACTTAGGCGATTGCCTAATCGCCAGTCCAGATAAGGAGCTTTCCAGGGCACTTTCAGCGGCTTCGTAGGTTATTACCAGCGGTTTACTCCGAACTGTGCCTCTCCAATTCAGCCATTAACAGACCTTCTTTGAGGGAATAACAAGTCCATCAAACTCGACGCGTCTGCTAAAAATGCTTTCACTCAGGTTAAAAAACCTATTGCGGATGCCACACTTCCAATATATCAGGATACAACGGCACTGTGGAGTATCTCGGTTGATTCATCAGACACTGCAATCGGAGCAGTTCTACAACAACTATTTAACAGTGAGTGGCAGCCAATCGCCTTTGTCTCGAGGCGCCTTCAATTAGCAGAAACGAAGTGCAGCACATTTGGCAGAGAACTTCTGGCTCTGTACGGTGCTATACGTCATCTTCGACATTCAGTGGGGGTCATGAATTTATGATTTTCACTGACCGCGAACCTCTGACGTACTCTCCTAACTCAAATTCAGATAAATATTCACCTAGAGAACCACGAGAACTGGACTACGTTTCACAGTTTACATCGGCACTCCTTATGTATCTGGAGCGAACAACACTGTGGCAGATGCGTTTTCGCGCATTTATTCCCTTGTCCAAATAGATGGCATAGATCTTGAGATACCGGCTCATCTTCAACATGAGTTATCGAAAACAACTCTCCAATATCCAATATCGTTTTTACGAGCTAGTGTAAACCAATTTGATTTCTTTGTGCTAGCTTCTTGATTGGTATTCTTACCTTCTTGATTGAAGGTATAGGTTCCTGATCTTCGGTAAACTTCTGCGTAGCTTGTCCCATCACTTGACTGTCGTAGCTTTGGTTGACTCCAAAGGGAGTAGTGCTGGGATTAATTATATGTGGTTTGTAGTATAAGGTATGTTAAGACTGTTACTACTGTGAATGGAATTGATCCTTTCGCCAGTTAGTCCTTCGGTATCGTCGACAAGAGAAAAGAGATAGTAATAATAATAATAGATATAATTAGTGAAGTTATTCAGGCTAAGAGACAGAAACGGAAATAGGAAAGCGTAACAACAGTCAGCTCATTAGGTTTGAAGAATAATATATATATATATATCGATAATAATAATAGTAATTATAATATTAATAAGTTGTCAGGAGGGTAAGACAGGAGAGAATGTAAAGAAGTAAAACGACGAGTTTAATTGTTTACCCCTGAATGGCGTGTGCGATTTTAAGGAGATAGGCCTTTTGGATGCAGTCCTTGTGTCGCTGCATGGTTGTCCAGCCTTCGCTTAAAGGCGTCCAAAGACGGTGCCATAGCTACATCTGCCGGTGAGGAATTCCAGGGACGGCAAACCCGCAGTGAAAAGAAGTGGGAACGCACCCAGGTCCTTGCCCTCTGGTGAGCTATCCTTCTGGGATTTCTACGTGGGAGCCTATGCCTATTCAATGGCAGAACACCTTTGTTTGGGTGATTCTGGTCATTTGTTATTTTGCAGGCAGTAATCAAATCCCCCCTAAGCCGACGGTAGCTAAGTGTGAACAGGCCTAATTTCTTCAGCCTATCATCGTATGGTTTGTTTCGGAGACCAACCACTCCTTTTGTTGCCCGTCGTTGGACTCTTTCCAAGAGGTTGGCGTCTCTTCTCAGCATTGAGGGTGCAATAATATTATGCATCTCAAGGTGTGGTCTGACGTATGTTTTGTACAACCTTAGAAAGATCTCAGGAGTGAGTCCACCTAACTGTCTATGCGTAAAGTGTATGACCGCATATGCCCTCGCTACATCCCCTGTGTAATTTACGCTTGTGTCCATTTTTTCCGTCAGAACTAGACCTAAGTCGCGTTCCGACGTTGTGCAGAACAAGCTTTCATTGCACAGGGTGTAACTTGCATTCTGCAGTCTACAGGTGCGCAAATTCACTACTTTGCACTTCTTCAGGTTGAAAGTCATGCCACCAACCACCATCCAGTCTTCCAGAGGGTTTAGGTCTTCCTGTAACCTATCTGAGTCCTCCGGACACTTCATCGCCCTCCATATTTTTACGTCGTCAGCGTATAGGAGAGTCGGGCAGCTTAGACGGCGTGGTAGATCATTGATAAAAATCAAAAACACCAGTGGTCCTAGGATAGAACCCTGCGACACTCCTGATGACGATCTGTGCCAAGATGATCGGACTCTGTTAACCTTAGTGCAAAATTGCCTATCGGCTAGGTAGTCCTTCAACCATGACAGAAGTGGCTCACCTATGCCTGCCTGGCCTATTTTATGTAGGAGAAGGTCATGGTGAACAGTGTCAAATGCCTTCTCAAAGTCTAGGAAGACCACATGGACTGGTACATTCATATCCCAGCGTGATGTCTAGTCGTCCCAAGCTGACAGTAGGTTAGTAACGCAGGATCTGCCTTCTCAGAAACCACGTTGGGCTTCATGTAGTATATTAGTCCTATCGAAATATTCCCTGATGTGGTCGTCAATAATACTTTCCAGTACTTTTGATACCACTGGGAGTAGAGCAACTGGTCTATAACTAGTAGCGTTCTGCCTGTCCCCACCTTTGAAGATTGGAGAAAGGATGGCTCTTTTCCACTCCTTTGGCAGTGTCTCCGAATCCACTGAGTGTTAGAACAAGTCGCACAGGGGTCTACAGAGAGCTTCGACGCACTGTTTCAGAACAGATGGCCTGATGTCGTCACAACATCGGGACTTCCCAGGTGTGAGTCGCTGTAGCCTCCTTAGTACTATTGCGGGGTTTATTTGGGGAGTAGCCGCTAGGTCTTCCTCCTTTGAAATAGTGGTGCCACCATTTTGGTCCGTAACTGTAATATCCACATTGCTGTTTAGCTGTTTGGCGAAGGCTGAACTGAATGTTTCAGCCATCTCCAGACTAGTGAGATATTGACCGTTTGGGCCTACTAAGGCGCATGCCCCCTGGTTTGTCGGTTTTCTTTCCGACATGAATCGATACAAATTTTCGGGGTTTGCTAGGAGTTTTTTAGCAAGGTTAGCCTGCAATGACCTCCTGTCCCTCCTGACTCTTGTATTACACCGGTTCCTGAGTTCGAGGTATGCATCGTGGTCGGTCTGACTCTTGGATACGCGCCACGTAAACCAAGCCTTCCGCTTTGCTTGCAGAATACAATGGGTGCCTCTCTTCAACCATGAGGTGTTTCTCTTGGGCTGTGTTGTGACTAAAGGGACGGTATCCGAGAGTGCTATATGAATAATCTTTTTTACCACTTCCCAGTGTTCATCCACAGATAGGTCGTTCCATGCTAAGGGCTAGTCTGTGCCGGACAAGAGCCTCGGCATTTCAGCATAGTCAGCCTTGCTGCAACACAGACATGGTCGGGTAACATCCCACTACAAACGCTCACGGAGAACAAGATCGAAACCTATGACTGCGTGATCACTACTTCCTAGATGAGTCATGATCTGGGCCTTTTCGACGAGTAGTTGGTCACTAGTTAGAATATAGTCTAGTTTTGATGACTTTCCACTAGGGCCCCACCTAGTGTCGTCTCCAACATTCTCAGTCAATCTCGTGTTTCGAATAGTTTGCAGTAGGTTTCGGCCAAATTTTCCCTTAGCACACCCCGAGCCGAGGTTCAGTGATGGAGCATTGAAATCTCCAGCTATGGTGATTTGGTCGTAGCCCAAGTCTCGTATCCCTGTGACAGTACTGAGCAGTAGCTGATTGTGCTCTGCCCCACAGGTGGGAGATCGGTAGATGCCATCCAATAAGTGCTTGGTGTGGCCCACGGTGAAATGACACCATATGGAGTCTGGGAGTTCAATTAGTGGTGGGTCCGTTGCGCGTACACATTTAAGTTGTCTATCAAAGTATATAGCAACTCCCCCTCCTTCCTTATTATCCCTGTCTCTCCTGACCAGAACCATATCACCTATACTGATTTCATTGTCGGCGATGGTGGGGTTTAGCTACGTTTCAGTGAGAATGATTATTTTCGGTCGAAGGTGTGCTTGGAGATTTCGGAGTTCACCAGCTTTTCCTCTCAGCCCCCTCACATTGCTATATAGGCAACTGACAGTGAGTCTAACAACTTCAGAGTGTTGTTGGGTCGTTGACGTGAAACTGTCTGTTGGTGAGGGACTTGATGTTGCGGCTAGTTGGCCGATTCCGATAGAACCGGCCCGTCGTAGTTTTTTTCAATGGATATAGGCAGGACACTTGGGTGACACAGACTGTTAGTCTCAGAACTGCATCTCTCTAGTATCACTGAAGCTTGGGGGTGCATTAAAGCCTCAGTTTGCTGCCTCCTTATAGCTCGGATTTGTCCTCCCATTTTTCCCTTGGTCTCATACCACCGTTGAAGTGCTATGGACAACTGCTCCGGGGAGTTGAATGTGACACATAGCAGCTTTGGAGAGTTCATCAGTGTTGGATGAGCGGGACGAGGTAGTCGGAAAATGGAGATGGCTCCAGAAGCGCCAGGGGCCATCTGAGATGACAGCCATCTCCATTGCTGTACGTCGTGTATGTGTTTTTCACAAGCAGTGCCGGTTCCCAGCTCCGGAACACCGTGTACCACCATACAGGTCGAAGGCATCAGTTCCGGTGACTCCCTCGACATATGTCTGATAGCCCATGGTCTATCTTGTCTCACCCTTATGTTAGAACTTCTGTCCAGGGCTAGTACCTGAGCCATTAACAGTACTTTTATGGCCTCTTCGGCAGAGTCCAGTGTAACCCATAATAGGGATGGCTTACCCTGAGGCATGTGGACACCCCTGTACAGCCTACACAATTTTGCTGAACTAATGTTCAGTCCTAGTTTGTGCACAGGTTGGACCACTGTTCCTGATCAAACAGGGCCCGTTGTTCGAGCAAGCTATCCTTGCTGACAGGTACGTTAAAGAGGATGAGAGAGTTAGACCGACTACCCTCAGACTTAGGTTTGGCCTTCGGCTTCTTGCAGTCCTTTGCATCATTAGCAACATTAGGCTTCATCGGTATCTGGCCAGCCTTTTTTGTGTTGCCAGGCTTGCTAGTGGGTGCAAGTGGTGCCTTTGTAATTTTGCCTTCCCCTGATGTGGATGCAACCTTGCAAATCTTCACCTTGTGAAAATTGGCATTTCCAGCCAGTAGGGCTGGTGTGTCCTTCTTTAAGTCTTTGACCAGTTTTGGCAGTGCGATTTTAGCAGCAGGTAGCTGCATTAAACTGTGTTGTAACACAAGAGCGTGTTGTTTCTGCTATCCTCAGACACGCTTTGTGGGACTATGCCAGGGCGACAAAGTGGGCAAATGTACCAAAACCATGGGCATGGGTTATTTCTCATAAACTCATAGTATGCTTTCGGTACTTCTTTGTCACAACGGCAGTGCGCCCATCGTTTGCAAAAATTGCATTCAAACGCTGAATCAGTTTTAGAAACTGTGATGCTGCACGCCTGACATTCATCTCCTTTCCTTGATGACGCCTTCGAGGTCTTATGACGTCTTGAACGTTTCCTTCAAGGCTTGCTGTGTTTCACACACTGGCCTACAGTTGATGCAGGTGTAGAATCCTGTCCTTCTGGTATTGCCTGTGCCGTTTCAGTACTATACTTTGGCAATGCAGGCGTAGTATCAGGACAGACGAAAGCTACACGAGTCTTTAGGATCGGTATGCGGGAAGGGGTTGAAATCCCTGGGTTTTTCCTTCCCTCGCTGAAGCCCTTGTGACTACAGAGTACGGTATTTTAGTGGCTTTTTTAAAGCTACTTTCGACAACCATATTAACAATCGCTATAAATCATGCTATATACGACTGAGAGAGCAACAGTTTTCATCCGAAAGAACAAGAATAAAACTGGGAAAGTATAAGGCAAGAAAAAGAAAAGGTTTTCGACTTTACCTAGCACTTTCTAAATGATCGGCTTCACGGCAATCACGTGGTAGACCAACAAGTCTTGTTTATCTGAACGAGTGAGGAAGATGCTGCTACAAAAGTAGCACCCGAAGCTTGGCAGTAGTTCGAGACAGCTGGACTTACCACACAGAGATTTATTATGTAAGTAATGGTTGAATTAAATTCACCGGCTAGGGAGATCAGGCCTCCCAAACGGATAATTCACAGAATTGGTATTTTCCGGTTGGAGAGATAAAAGCATGTCGTATTCAAGAAGCGCGCGCCACATTCCAATATGCAATATGCAATTTGAAGGCTCGAGATATTTCTGATTTTTACGAGGGCATAAATATTTATCTTGAAAAAGATAATAATGAACGCCTTGACAGATCATGCTTCTACCTTTAAATATATACCATTCGCTCAGCTTATTGTTGAGATGCGACCACGCGGGATCTGCACAGATTTATGGGGAATCTTATGAATTAACTTGCTATCCATTTTCAGATCATTAAATACCATTTCACAATGTCTTATCTCATTCAATTTCTAATAACGTCTCTCAATGTAGTTGAAGATTGAACGATCAATTCATGGTTGTTTGCTCAAACCCAACTTCCCGATATTTTTCGCGGAGGCATCAATACGACAGTCATCGTCTCATCGGTCGCTGTTCAGAAAGAAGTCAGCAGAAAACCGTCAGAAGCAATATTGTGATTTATTATTTTAATATTTGTTCACAGACCTTAGTGGTAAAAGTGTTTATGTGTTGGTCTTACAATAGAGAATCCTCGAGTCGCCAGTAGGTGTTTTGGTTTTTGCGTCCGTTATTACTAAGCGTTTCTGAGAAACTTCAAGGAACAGCGTGAGCTCGAGTGCAGCAAGAGCTGGGCATTAACGGTTTACGAGACGTGGCTGACAACTTCCCCATTCTGTTTTCTATATAAATGCATTAATTATTGATATATTGCACTCCCTTAATTTATTAAAATTTAATGATTCACATTAGCACTTTAACTTTTCTTAAACAGCTTCCAATACCTTGTAAACGTTGTACTTACCTCAATATTGGTTGGTTATCGTATGCCTACAACCACGATAGAGGCTACAGTCAGTTTCAAGGTCGTGATGGGTTCCTGCGTTGGCTGGTTATATGTTTTCGTGAATTCGATTTCCATTAAATTTTAAAGGTTTTTTGCATCTTTTTCCCATTTTGCAGTGTTTAGATCAGTTTATGTCACTGGATACTACTATTAAGGTGATTTTTAGCTTGAAGTTCCCAGTTTTTATGTTGGTAGTCAAGGGTTATGGTGAACCTGCAATGATTCAGTCAAATAGGGTATACTTTTCTAATATAGTAACCTTATTCAGTAAGTAGACTGCCTAACCGTTCTGCCATTGTTTGAGAATAAAACTAAGAGCTGGTTTCTTATCATGAGTGGAAGTAAACCGAACCGACTGGGTTTGCTTATCCGCTCTGTTCCATCCCTCACAGGACACATTAAGCTTGGACTAGCGTAAATAAACACTAGTGTATATTTCAGTGCTTATATACCACTGGCCATGACCTTGTCAATTTACTTCATTTATGCTGACGCAGTACGCACAATTCCCACAAATCACTGAAGTGACCACTTAAAAAAGTAGATTAGTTACTACAAACATATTTCTACATGTAATAATTCAGGACACATTAAATTTATACAAATGGTAGTTGAATTATATTCGCCTAGTAACCAAAATTGGATACATCCTATTTTGGACTTAAAATAAATGCATCAAAATTATTGTTGATTTATATTCACTTTCTGGACATTCCCACACATCTCAATATACTTTAAACATCAACAATGCATCCAAATAGTGTGTGACTGTCACACTACACTCACACCAAAAAAATTAACACGTTATTATATTATGGTAAGGTAAGCCCAAAGTTTTACTGACTGTAAATTTCCGTGTCAAAATAAAGATATTGGCGCTTTAATTTATATTTTAGACCAATAGGAAGCCAGCTATCCAAAAGCCAATAAAAAACTGCCTATATCTATTTTCTACAATCACGGGATGAAAACGAAACGAAGTCAGTTTTCCCGCGCAACCTGGAGGACAACCGTATATTTCAATAACTATACGGCCTGGTTCAGACAATGAGTGTAATTATATATATATATATCAAATATTTAACTGTTGAAACATTATTAACTTGTAGACAATTTAAGATTTGACATTATAACATACTTGATCGTGCCTGTAAAAATGGCATGCATTTTCATGTAAATTTATGTTTATATGAAAATAAAATTATTATCTTGATTTTGTCAACTCTGCAATTAGCTGAGAAACCCTTAGGTTTGGGAAGAGACACTCTTCAACGTGGCATTTCCACCAGTACTCCCCTACCCCATCGTGCCCAAAAGTCATCGCCGTGACGTCTTCGATACGTTCCATGGCTTATATAATAAATAAATAAATTTATTCTCATGATGGAGTACATGAGGGACGCCAGTTTACGGACATCATCAAATTTTTACAGAGATAGGACCATATTATTCAGTCACATTTTACAATCGATAGCAAAATATGTTTAACATGTACACTGGAGATTATACATACACTTGATAAATGTTAATCCCAGTAGTATAAAACATCCTTTTCACTTATGTACAATCATTTCTGTGCATAGTTGGAAAAATCCGCTAGATTGTCAGTGAGTGCAACACATCAGGAAATACAGAAGTATTGTCTTCGCATTAATAAAAAACCAGGTCTTTGGTGGATGGGTTATAAGTGCCTGGGAAAAAAATAAAGCTTGAAGTCAATTTTCGTAAATTACTTTGTTGTGTGCAGAATCCTTGAATTATAGTTCATTGATGTGTTATTTTGAAATCAGTGATATGTTTATCTCATTTGATCTGCAATGTCATTGTTGGGAGTAAAATACATAAGCTTTAGACGCATTAATTAATGGATTTCTACTGCTTGTGGGTATTTACTTCTCGTGAGGAGGGTTTTTGAATTTTAGTTGTTCCGACAGGAGTTGTGGATATTGACTGCTCAGCAACATTACGGATATAAGTTCATCACATTATCTTAGGAATGTTGGGTTGTAGTTGGTGAGGTATATATGATGTCCGACGAGCGTACATCTGTCCATGTGATGTTGTGGTGAGTTCTATCTTTTTCATGTTGTCGGTTTATGTCCATTTTATTCCACTTATTGTGTTGGGTAGAAGTTTTACAAACGAAACTTCTTGTCTGTTTGAGGGTAAGTATCTTAATCGTTAATGTTTTATCTAAAATTATAAATATAGGCAAAAACAACAGGTGTAGTATTTAAGCTTATACATTAAATGGACCTATAATTTCGGAGGCTCTCAGATAGGAACTAAGACTACTGTCGTTTGCAAACTCTTGTAGTTTGTCGTTAAGCACTTTTTTGAAGGAGGCCAATGTACCTGCTTGACGCATTTCCATTGGTAGTTTATTCCATATCTGTGCATACCTAATCAAGTAAAACTTTTGCCTGGTAGCTGTTTTACATTGTTCGATAGCTACTGTACCCTTAGTGTGTCTTAGTTTGTAGCCACTGTCATCTGAAAGTCGAATGCCATTAGTAGAGGTAAAAACTAAGTGGTTTAGAAGCTTATAGTAAAGTGTTAAGTTTAGTCTCAGGCGTCTTAGCCATAGTGTTTCTAATCCTAGGGTGTCACATCTAGTGGAGTAGTTCGCACCATTTTCGGTTCCGAGTAATTTTGACGTGAAGTACCTCTGCACTCCCTCGACTTTCAATTTGTCCTCTATGCGTATACTACTATACATGAATGAACAGTAATCAAATAAAGGACGCACACAAACCTTGTACAACAGAATTCTGGACTCATTTCTGTAAAAGTTCCTGAGTAGAAAGCCGATAAGTCTGCGTGACTTTGACACTTGTTTGGAGATATGTTCAGAAAATGATAAGTCATGTGAGTATTTCAGTCCTAGGTCCAATACAGATTCCAGTCGTAAGAGTGCATGGCCTTGAATTGTCAGGTCAAGTTCTAAATTGTTGCAACCTATGCAGAGCCAGCCACATTTGTCGACATTAAACTGGAGTTGCCAGGTGTCACACCATCTATCCATTTTTTCTAATTCTTGCTGTATGGCGTTTACTGTTATTCCGAGATCTGTGTTCTTGCATTTATAGGTCACTTTTAAGTCATCTGCATATAGTATTGGTTTACCAACACTAAAGCATTCACAGATACTGTTTATATATATTATGAATAGGAGTGGGCCTAATACACTTCCCTGGATTACACCACTACTTACAGGTTTAGGCCTTGAGATTATCGAGCCAACTTTTGTTATCTGATTCCTGTCACAGAGAAATGATTTTATCCAGCTCAGGAGAGGGTCACATATCCCTAGTGAGCATAACCTGCTGACTAGCAGATTATGGGGGACTCTATCGAAGGCTTTTGTTATATCGAAATATAGCACAATTACTAGTTCTCTGTTGTCCCTGCTTCGTGTAACTTCATTGAAAAAGTCTATGTGACAGGTCACACATGATCTCTTTTTGAGGAATCCGTGTTGTGATGGATTGATAAGTTCATGTTCTAGTAAGTTGTCTGACACTTGGTCTTTAACCACTTTCTCCATTATTCGTGATATTACCGGTGTTATATTAATAGGTCTATAGTTGCATGCACTGGTTTTGGCCCCTGCTTTGTGCTTAGGTAATATGTATGTGGTTTTCCACACTTCAGGATGAGTTCCAGTTTCCAGTGACAGAGTAAATATTCTAAGTAACAAGACTACCATTTCCGTGCTACCATTTTTGTATATGACAGATGGTATGTCGTCTGTTCCAGTACTGCCATTTGACTTCAATGTCTTAATCGCTGAGTCTATATTTTGTATGTTAAAATCTATTTCTCCTAATTTGTGGTTGCTTTTGCAGGTCATTTGGAAATTTGGGGTCGGGTGCACTCTGGTGTCATTGCAAAACCACTCACTGAGGAGTTCACTTATAGCCTGGGTATCGTTGTGTATCACACCCCTATGTTCCAAGATGCTTACATTATTTTCTTTACTGCGTTTTAGACGTTTTTGCAATATCCTACAAAGTTCCTGAGTTTTGGTGTTACCCATTAGCGCTTTATTTTTCTCATGTTGTGACATCATTTTGTGTTTCTCTTCAAGCAGTTTAACAGTTTCATGTATTTGGTTTAACGCATTAAATTCCTTAAATACATGGTATTTCCTTTCCAATTTCTTTAGTTTTAGTCGCGTTTTCCGGTCAGTAAATGGAGTTGGTGTCTTTAGGGCAGATTTTAGGGGCGCGATTGTGTCTCTTGCTGAGCCAACTGTTTTGTAGAAAATCTCAAGTGATACTTCTAAGTTATTGTTGATGAAGTATTCTTCCCAGTCAGAACTTCTCAACAGATCTGATTTGGTGTTTTATCCGAGACTACTTTAATAGTCTTGAATTTAGTGGCAGTAGCCAGAAGATCTTCGGCCATCTTAAATCGTTCAGCTGTTATGTAGCTGTCGAACCCAAAGAGTATAGGACAATGATGCTTTAGGTCTTTTCTGCTTAAGCGAATGCACTGACAAGGTGCATTCAAGAGATTTGCAGCCTTCAGCAGTGAGTGCTGGACTGACTTTATGGGCTCGCTATCCGGTACATTATACACTATTGCGTTTTGTTTTCAACCCAGCCTTCTAACAACGTCGCTGGATAGAAAGTCGATGGCGTTTTCTAACTCCTTCGCACTTTCTGAATCAGTATGAGTCATTCTAGAGGTCATATTAAAAAGCTTTAGGATTGTAGGATCCTGCAGGTCCTTTTTCATACGTGAGATAGTTTCGGGTATACATTCTAGTGAACTTAATTTCGTTTTTAATTCATCTATCTGTAGCTGCGTCTCTTTAATTACGCACGTTAAGTACGAGAGCTCTACTTTTTCAGACAGAACATCTTCCACCTGTGTTACAGGGGTCAGAGTTATGTTCGAGGCTTTTATGTTGGGTGAACTACTAATAATATGGGGGTGGTAATGTGTTATTAGACGAGCCGGTGCTATTTTCTAAGTTAGTGGTGTTAACACGAACACGCTTTTTAGAATTTTGAACCATCGTTATCAAAGATCAATTATTAGTAACCAATAAATGAATATAAGCGAAAACACGTGCAAAAGCGTCACCTGATTAGAACGTACCGGGCGATATAACAATCTCACCTAGGTTGTCAGTGTAGTTGAAGATTGAACGATCAATTCATGGTTGTTTGCTCAAACTCAACTCTATATTCCGGCGGGAGCCATCGATACTGCAGTCATGGTTTCATCCTTCGCTGTTCGTTGGAGGACAGAGAAAAACCATCAGAAGTACTATTGTGATTTATTTTTATGACATTTATTCTTAAACTTTGTGTACAATAACCTAATGGTTGGCTCCGTATTGGTGCAAGAATAAACGGTTCCTGAGTCACCAATTTGTGTTCTGGTTTTTTGCGTTGGTTAATGAGCATAGTTCCTGAAAGTCTTCCAAGGACAGTGTGAAGTCTAGCGTAGTTAGACATGAACATTGACACAGGTATTCGAAATACCATCAAGCTCGTAAATGATCGGTTTTGTTGGCCTGTTATTAATAGGGAAGTAAGGATTTGGACTCATGAGTGCTTAGCTTGCTAAGGTGAAGGTTGTAAGACACACCGAAAGCCATCTAAGCACCTTTCGTATCACGGATCCTCCCTTCGAACACGTTCTTTGCATATTTTGAACCCCTTCCAGAATCTCATGGATATACCTATATCCTAACCCTCATCGACCATTTCGTACGATGGCCTAAATTAGTACCCCTGAATGATGTATCTGCTGAAACATTCACAGGCGTCTCTGTCAAACGAATTATCGCAAACTTTGGATGCCCGTCACCCATAACATCTGATCGCGAGCGGCAATTCGAAAGCGGCTTATTATTCGCCCTGACCAAAATCATAGGTTGTATGTGTTTTAGAACAACATCCTACCATTATCAAGATAATGGTATGGTAGAGCGTTTACACAGAGAGTTAAAGGTTGGGATATCAGCTGCAAAAATGCACATTGAACTGTATCACTACTGTTGGGTCTCCTAGATATATGAAACGTCTTAAAAATTATGTCGACTGTTGTCAGCAACGCCTCGTAAACCGTTGATGCCCAGCTCTTGCTGCACTCGAGCTCACGCTGTTCCTTGAAGTTTCTCAGAAACGCTTAGTAATAACGGACGCAAAAACCAAAACACCTACTGGCGACTCGAGGATTCTCTATTGTAAGACCAACACATAAACACTTTTACCACTAAGGTCTGTGAACAAATATTAAAATAATAAATCACAATATTGCTTCTGACGGTTTTCTGCTGACTTCTTTCTGAACAGCGACCGATGAGACGATGACTGTCGTATTGATGCCTCCGCGAAAAATATCGGGAAGTTGGGTTTGAGCAAACAACCATGAATTGATCGTTCAATCTTCAACTACATTGACACTCCCCGGCAAAAAAGTATCTATTCCTTTTTTCCATCGCGACCAATACACGTTCACTTGGATGCCAATGCGAGAACCTGGGTCACATGGACAGAGCTGAAATGGAAAACAAACAGAAAAGCCAACACACCACAAGCATACCTCACAGCACAATCTCACACATCAATGACGACCTCCGCCTCCAGATAAAGGCATCCTCTTGACATCTTGCAACACAATCGCCACTTGCTAGAATGACTCTTGCAGAATGCAACGTGACCATAGCAGCACATCACGATACTCTACGCACGTACTCTTATCCACACGCTACCAATTACCACTGAAATCGCTTGTCACTCATTCTTCCACAGTTCTAGTAACGGTGACGTATGCGAGCCTCAGTCGTCTACACTCTTTCTCCCCGGCGTGTGGCCAACAGCTAACAATTATCTCCGTATGCATTTCATTCTCAGCAATAGCCTTTTTTCCCAGGCGTATGCGACCCATCTGCTGTCCTTAACATCAATCAATTCATTCACGGATGCAGAAGACTCGAAACAACTTCAGAAGTAATCACGACGAAAATTTTAACAAAATTATGCAATAAAAACAAGGTACGAAAACAACGAGTAAACACAATGAATCCAAAATACACCAATTGATATGACACACCACACATATATACAAACAGTACACACAAACTCGCGGATCATGTCTTTATGGAATTCCTTTGAAGAATTGCAGGACATACACCAGAACGCCTACAACCCTTCACAGGTTGACCATTGTAAGTTGTGGAATGTCCGGACATAAACAAGATTGACTAACAATTACGATATTTGAACTCACACAATTATTTAACACAAACATATGTACAATCAACACATCAAATGTGGTGGATTCTGGCACGACAAACTACCCTTGAAGAACTGTAGGACTTACAGCAGTACGCCTACATTCCTTCTCAGGTTGATGATCCAAGTGGAAGTCGTCCGGACACAAACAAGATTACCAACAGCTAGATGATAAATGATATCAATTCAGTATATACAATATGAACATATGTACAAAATCACACACCGAGCACATTGGACTGCTCATTGATGCGCTACCCTTTGAAGAATTGTAGGACTTACAGCACTACGCCTACAGCCCTTCAAAGGTTGACGCCCTAGGTTGGAAAATCGTCGCAGAGTTCATTTGCTGACTTCCCTCTATCAGCTATATCCTCAAATCTGAACAGTAACACGCTCATATCATTGTATCGTAGAACAAAGATGACGAACAAACACACGACATATCTGGTCAACCAAGTGTAGAATCAGAGTAATTTACACCAAAGATAATAACATTCAAATAGTAACTTGAAACTAGAAATGCCTTTGTTCGTGCAAGTCAATTTAACAACTACTCTCTCGTTTACACTTGGCTTATCCTCACTAAACTGACCATTGATATTCGTCCTTTCAAACGAACTGATACTATCATAGTAATTGCACAAGATACTTGAGTTGATGGGCGTCTGTTTCATTGTGGATGACCGCACCAACGACGACTGATTGATATCAGTTGATGAAGTTAGCAGTGGATCAAAAGCTGTTGTTGCTCGACTTTCAGAAAGTTGTCTACCTGCAGGACCACCACCACTGCTGTCTTTCACTACTAGTTCGGTTTTAGCACTATCATCTGATGATAGGTGGGCTACACGCTGATCAATTACACTGACGATCTCACAAGTATGCATGCCTTCTGCAACTGCATCTGCATTTATTTCTACTTCACGTTGTAGTTGTCAAGAACCTTTGTTCAACTTAGCAGTAGTTGGCATATCCCTCATTTCATCATGATCAACTAAAGACAAATGTGAAAGTACATGATCATTATCAGGAATATTCAATTTACCATCATCTATCGTCGACTTCTTCAATTTCAAACTCTTTAATAACAGCAGTGGATGATTTGGGTTTCTCCTCACACATCCCTAAAGATTTCATACCTTCACTCTGACCAGTAATACCTTGTAAACTTGTAGGGTCAGAACTGGACTCTGAAGCAGTAACTCTATTCTGTGACACTCTATTCAACAATGGCTTACCAGTTGCAACTACAGACTTCTTGACCACACCGTTATCGTCACACAATTCGGAGTCAGGCCTGGAGTTTACATTTATCTTATCACTGAACTTGCTCACCGGTTCACAGTTCACTTCTGTATGCACCTCTTGCAAACGTGTAAAACACAACCGTGCTTGTCTTGCATCTTGTAACTTATCTGTTGAGGATGTACCACGAAACCCGTTACACTCACCAGGTCTATATGCATTACTAGACATCATAGAGCCTTCTCAATATCCACCTCTCTGAGGCCTATTCGTCATCAATGATTACATTTTGCCCTCAGACTCTTCTATTCTAGGTGTGAGATTCAGTATACTGCAAATTTGCTCATAGATTGAGTGACAGTATCTTTACTAGTTTCAGGATATCCTCAAATTTTGGCTCGATACCCCCATCCTCCATACGGGAGCTTATCTTCACCCACTTCCTTTGCAGTCGAGTAGGTAAACGTCTTGCTATTACTTCTAGTATGAAACTCGAGTTGAGGTCTCTGATGCAATTCATAGAATTCAAGGTATTCGTATAAGTCATAAGATTATCTCTAAACCCAGTAAGTGCCTTCGAGTCATCTTGAAGTTGACGTCCGTTACCTTTGACAGCCTCGAATAATTTCCTTACAATCATTGAAGGTCTTCCAAACCTTTGACGTAATATGCTCATAGCCTCATTGTAGCCCTCTTTTGGCTTCATAAACTTACAACACTGTATAGCTCTTGCTGCAATTCCAGTGCAATACCTCATCAAATACATTAACTTCGATTCATCATGCAATAAAAAACTACTCTACATGATCTCAAAGTCCTTTACAAATTGTAAATAATCAGCTGGGTTTCCATCGAAACACCGTGGTTCAAATTAAGGGAGTTTGGTGTTCCTATTATCCCTGAACGGCGAAACAGTAACATCAACCATGTCATGTTTAACATCAGACACATCGTCACAAGTAACAGACAAGTCACCATGACTTACTTTCCTGCTTGCATCCAAGACACTCTGTCGCTTCTTTGACCCAGGCATTGTTGAACTTGACCCAATTCCAAAAATGTTCCAGATATTGCTTGTTCAAAGAGGACTTGACCGGCACCAGGAGAGATGAACGGTGACTATGCAAAATCGTGCCAACTGTCCAAAACCGTTAAAAACTGACGTTGTACCTTCAGAAACTATCAGCCACGTCTCATAAACCGTTGATGCCCAGCTCTTGCTGCACTCGAGCTCACGCTGTTCCTTGAAGTTTCTCAGAAACGCTTAGTAATAACAGACGCAAAAACCAAAACACCTACTGGCGACTCGAGGATTCTCTATTGTAAGACCAACACATAAACACTTTTACCACTAAGGTCTGTGAACAAATATTAAAATATTAAATCACAATATTGCTTCTGACGGTTTTCTGCTGACTTCTTTCTGAACAGCGACCGATGAGACGATGACTGTCGTATTGATGCCTCCGCGAAAAATATCGGGAAGTTGGGTTTGAGCAAACAACCATGGGAATTGATCGTTCAACCTTCAACTACATTGACAGCTCTACTGCCACCGAACTATC